>CM040623.1:60267458-60337557 GCA_022817965.1 Solanum lycopersicoides | reverse complement strand
GAAACTGTAACCACTGACTATAAAATGCTATATTAACTCTATTAAGAACCTTAAAACACCATGAAACACACATAAACACATAGAACCACATTTTAGACATTTAGGTGACTTAGTCGTCAAACGTCTTAATCGTCCCTTGACGTTTGAATTCCAACACCTCTAATACTTTAGCTACTGTAACAACCCTAAAAAGAATAGGATCAAGACTTAGTTTTTTCAAGAATGCTTGCGATTAGACCAAGGTCCACACGGGCTGATACGCGTAGAACCAGACCTCAGAACCCTTACTACGACCAAGCCAACTAACTTGGAGAGTTAATTGAGCTTGGAAAGGTTGGAACCAACCATGTGAGGCTCACGAAAATGAAGATTTAATCGAAAGAGTTTTTACCGGACTTAAAAGAAGAAATTTTAAGTTTCGAGGTCCAAGGGTAAAAATGGTCTTTTCCAGGCCAAGGGTAATATTGTAATTACCCTGAGGAATTAATTAATTAGTTAATTAATTTAATTAAAAAGAGTAATTCGGGTTGGGGCGACCCAAGTGACCCATTTTCGCAAATGGGGAGTCACTCGGGTTCGAGCCCCACTAGAAGCAATGCTTTAACTTGCTTTTATTTAATTGGATAAATTAATTTAATTAAATAATAAATATTAGCTGATTTAAGAAAAAGAAAAAAATCAGATTTTTTATTTAAAAGTTTAACAAGGAGTCCTAGTTTGACTAATTCCAAACTAAAACTCCTAATTGGAAGTCACTCTCTCACGATCTCTCTCTCTCACATTTCACCATTCACTCTCACGTTTTCTCTCTGCCTAAAAAAGTTCAAAAACAGAAAATATATTGAAGTTCTTCACACTTGAAGAACTCACACCAAAAAATCTAAGAAAACAACGAAAATCCATCACTTTAAGCAAAGGGGACGAGTCTTCCGTCAATTGGTGTTGAGGTGTTGAACTTCGACTGATTTTGGAGAGGATTTTGGGTAACAATTTCGTCGTTGAACAAGAAAAATAAAGGTATGGGTCTTCTTACTCTTGGTCCCTTTCCCAAGAGACCCTTAGGACTCAGACGAATTTAATCCGAAACTAAGTTGTTTCCCCATTGCATGTCCTTGTCCCTAGCTCCCAAATGACTTTGTAGGTTGGGTATTTTGTGCTGGTAGATTTAGGCATGTGTGATATGTGTATATTGATTGGGAATATGTTTATGTGCGTGAAACTACATGAATGATAATCCAAGCGAAATTGAATAAAAATGTGGATATGTAGGATGTTGGCAGTGACGTTTTAGTCACTGTTTGAGGGTGTGAAAAACTTGTTTTAGTCTTGTATTTCGTGTGTAAAGTTGTACATAATGTGATGTTCATATGGTGTGTGAAATTACAAAGTTAGAGTGTAAACACTTGACTAAATGTGATCCTAAACTACACCTAAATTACATGCTAAACGATTGGTGAAACGTCCTACGAAAATCGTCCTAAACTAATGAGAAAAGTAGAGAGTATGGGCTGCAAAAAAATGTGACCAAATTTCCAGCTTTTGGAAATTTGGTTTCGGCCAAATTCTGGAATTTTGGGAGAGTTTAAAAAAGGATTTAAAGTAGGTGAGGTCAAGGGGAATCGAACCCAAGACCTCACATGACCAAGAGGCTGAAATTTAAAAAAAAATGAAATGGAGCTAAGGGGATTCGAACCCCTTAGTTGCTGTTCACGCAAGAAATGACAAGGGAAATGGGGCTGGTGGGGAATCGAACACGCAATGCTTGGGAAGAAAGGAAGAGGAAAACTAAAGAAAAAGAAAATGTGAGGCGTGGGAATCGAACCCACGACCTCAAGGCTGGAAATAGAGGGGGCGAAAATGAGTAATAAAACAAGTGAGGTTGTGGGGGTTCGATCCCACGACCTCACTGTCAATACCCTCAACCTAGCGAAAAAAATTAAAAAAAATATATATGGGGCTGTGGGGGTTCGAACCCACCACCTCACAGCCCCTAGCGAAATTAATTAAAGGTAAGGAGGCTGTGGGGGTTCGAACCCACAACCTCCCTACTTAGGCGAATTAAAGACAAAAATAAAAGAGGCTGTGGGGATTTGATCCCACAACCTCTTGGTTTAGGCGAGAGTGGACAAGAAGAGGTTAATAAAATTAGAAAGGGGTTGTGGGGGTTCGAACCCACAACCCTTCGGCCAAATTAGGAGTATTATTAAGGAGAAAATTAATCCTTCAATGTTAATATTGTGATTTAACTTAGAGTCATAATGTTATGAATATTAGAATAAAATCAATTAAAAATATAAATGATCCAATTGATTCAAGACTTGGGTTTCCTTGCCCAAGCTTCCGTATTGATACATAAGTCATACGTGAATAAAATATCCGAGAATAATGCCACATACTTAGATCGAAATCAAGATCTTGGCATACATACAAGATGCATAAGTCTTGTATCACATAATCTTAGAAAGATATGAATCACTTAGACGAAATATGAATGAAGCCTCATGGCTTGTATGTATAGACACATAAGTCTAACATACGTTCAAAGTAAGTGAATCTAAGAAGTATGTAATGAAATGATGAACCCTAGAAGGGTTAAGTATGAGTGTAAGATACACTAAATGGCCAAGTGCATTGGCATATGATGAAATGAACGTTCACGTAATAAGAGGTGAGTAACTATGAAAAGCAAAGGTGCTAATGATAATGAATGTGGTGACAACATGATATAAGGCTAATGTAAATGATGAGAGTAATTTCAAATGAGCCTAAATAAATGTTACCAATACGTACACTCTTATGAGGGTGTAAGATAATGAAGAGACCAGTCTCTATGAGCACTCTAATGAAGGTATTGAGCTTAACACACTTAATACTAATGATGAGATGAGAAATCATCTAATGAGCTATGATGTCCTCATACTAGAAGCCAGCTTCCATGACGTATGAGATGAATGAAACGGAACTTTATACTGAGCACCGATAAGTTAGCTATGATTGGTGATGCCTTCTTTCGGGAAGGACGGAGGTTCACGTAACTCTCATGAGATGAGACTGTCCGACATGCTGGGTATGGGTCTCCTTATATCTCCTAGTCTTCGAACCTATACTGCCAATATAGGGATCTGGCGGGGTTAAATTCCCATGTACACTAGCATGTTATTGGATAACTTTGGCCGGTGATTCCACCTCTTTTCGGTGTAGGGGAGACACTGGATTTCATGATGCTCACATGATCTATGTCGGTTAAAGTTAAAGTTCCCAATGAATGAATGAGGCCAGCCTCAAATGATGCACATAATGAAATGAATGATACCAAAGGTGTTAGGATAGGATAATCAAAGGTGAGTTAGATTCAAGTAATGACATTAGGTCATTCTTGGTCATTGCACAACGAACCTAATGAAAGTCTTAAACTACATCCTAGGTATAGCTGGTGGTTACACTGGCCTATGAATGAAATGAAATGAAGTACGTATGAATGAATGAAGCAGACTCTGTGTTTGCTAATGAAGATTCCCTAGTTGAGGTCCCATCTGTTGAGCCCTCATTTCTGGGATGTCTTAATGTCAAGTCCATGATTCCAAGGTCTCATGGCATATGAATGAATGATATGAAAGAAGTTATGTGCTACATGCAAAATGTATGTATGCTATATGATATGTGCTATGTGTAAATGTTATGTGCTGTGTGCAAATGTGAAAAGTATGATGATGTATGTTATTCTCATGGCATAACTTTCCTAATCCAAATTTGGAAAGCTCATTTACTTTCCTAATCCAAATTTGGAAACTTTCCTAATCTCAATTTGGCAAGTCCACTGACTTGACTTCCAAAAATCATGTTGTTAGGAAAGAGCTATTCTTTCTCATGCATGTCCTTGGTGTGTGCTTGCATATACCCATACTTAGTACAAGTGTGTACTAACCCTATACAAACTCTACTATTTTAGGTGCAGGCACAGGTGGACGATAGAGCTACAGGATCATCGTTGCAGTTATCCGGACGTCCAGCATTCATCCGGTTTTGGTAGGTCCTCATGCTTTCGAGGATGCTACTGTTTTATATTCTAGCTTAGTTTTAGAGTTGAGCTAGTGGAGCATGTTCCACTAGCGTTTCTTTCCTGTTTTTATTCAGACTATGTATTGGTGCCATTTTGGCAATTATACGCTTTATAAGTATTGAACTATTCTTTCATTTGATTATCTCTTAATGTTAGATGGTTGATGGTGAACAATTACGAATTATGAGAATGTTTATAAGTATTTAGAAACAAAAAGTTTCAAATTTTCCGCTAAAATTAACCTATGTAAAGTAAGAATGACGTAAGTAGGCTTGTCTGCGACCTCTGAGAGGTCAACGACGCCGGTCTCGTCTGGGGTCTAGATTCCAGTCGTGACAAAGTTGGTATCAGAGCATAGGTTAAATTACGAAAATAATAAGTTCACATCAACCACATTGAGTAGTTTCTAAGTCATGGTAGTGAAGTGCACCACTATCCTGAATTAGAGACTGCATGATGCGTAGGAAAATTTCCCTTCTTCTGATCTTATCGTGCTTTTCTGAATGTCTGAATTCTTGGTGTTATGAGCGTTCTAACATCAATTTTTGTTGTTTCAGAGAATGAACACTAGGAGAGCTATGGTCAGAGGAGAGGAGGAGCAGCTGCTGGGGTAACCGAGTTCCACCCCAGGCTCCAGCTGAAGGAGTGGTGTGCCAGCTAATCCAGCTGGGATGACTGATGCTGAGGTGAGGGCATCTCTGGCCCAGATGGCACAGGCCATTACTATGCAGGCCCAGGCTATGACTGCCCAGGTCAACCGGCAGGATGTTCAGAGGGAGAACCCACCGGTTCGTAGCATGGCTGACAGGCTGAGGGATTTCACGAGGATGAATCCTCCTATTTTCACAGGGTCTAGGCATCAGAGGATCCCCAGGAGTTTGTGGATGAGATTCATAAGATCCTGGTGGCTATGGGGGCCACTGATATTGAGAAGGCTGAGCTGGCTTCCTATCAGCTCAAGGATGTTGCACAGACTTGGTGCAAGATGTGGCAAGATAGCGTGTCTTAGGTGGAGTGCCAGTCACATGGGAGCTGTTCAAGACAGCATTTCTGGAGAGATTCTTTCCCAGGGAGATGAGGGAGGCCAAGGTTGAGGAATTCATCAACCTTAAACAAGGCTCTATGACAGTCAGGGAGTATTCCCTGAAGTTTGTTAAGCTGTCAAGGTATGTTATTTTCCCTAGTATTTAATAGCAAGAATGAGGATAATACTGAACTTTGTTGAAATCATCCAGGTATGCTACTTCCCTGGTTTCTAACAGCAGGGATGAGATGAGCAGGTTCCTCACAGGAATCAATGGAGACCTGGAGGAGGAGTGTCGATCTGCAATGCTCCATGATAATATGGATCTTTCCAGGTTGATGGTGCATGTCCAGCAGGTAGAGGACAACCGCAGAAAGAGAGGTGTTCATGATGCTAGGAGGCCTAGGCCTCAAGATCAGGCAGGACCCAGTCATGGAGGCCACAGGAACAACTTTGGCGTCCGTGAGCAGCCAAGGTTCAAAAAGGGGCAACAGAGTTCTGGGAATTTTAATCCTCAGAGGAGTGCTACACCTAGAGGAGGCAGACCTGAGCCCAAGAAGGGCAATGGAGGTGAGATGCAGCGTCCTAAGAAGAATTGTGCTAAGTGTGGCCGAGCTCACAGTGGAGAGTGCAGACAAGGCACTAATGCCTGCTTCGGTTGTGGTAAGAGTGGACACATGGTCAGAGACTGTCCACAGAACAGAGGTCAGGCTGGAGGTAATACTCAGCCTAGGCCTAATCCACAGGGTGCAGCAGCAGCCGAGCCTCCTAAGAGGAACAGGTTCTATGCCCTGAAAGGCAGAGAGGAGCAGGAGAAGTCCGCTGATGTGGTCACAGGTATGCTGCAAGTGTTCTCAACTTCTGTTTATGCTTTACTTGATCCAGGGTCTACACTTTCCTTTGTAACTCCTCTGCTTGCTCTTACTTTTGAGACATTGCCTGAAGTTCTGCATGATCCTATAGTGGTTAGTACACCTTTAGGAGAAATGTAAGAACTGATAGAGTATACAAGGATTGCCCAATAGTTGTGAGTGGTAAAACTATGTGTGCAAACTTGGTTGAGTTACCCATGCATGATTTTGATGTTATTCTTGGCATGGATTGGCTTCACAGTTGTTATGCTTGCTTGGACTGTCGTAGTAGAGTGGTGAGATTTTGCTTCCTAATGAAGAAGAGTTAGTCTGGGAGGGGTACAATTCGAGTCGTCCTAACCCCTTGATTTCTAACCTTAAGGCCAATAAAATGATGTCCAAGGGGTTATTGTGTCATCTTGTGAGTGTTAATGATTAGATCATGACATTCCTTCCATAGACTCAGTACCTGTAGTGAATGAGTTCTTAGATGTGTTTCCTGATGATTTGCCTGGAGTCCCTCCCCTTCGAGAGATTGACTTTGGTATCGATTTAGAACCCGATACTAAACCAATCTCAATTCCTCCTTACAGAATGGCTCCAGCTGAACTCAAAGAGTTGAAGCTGCAGTTAAAAGATCTCACTGACAAGGGTTTCATTCAGCCGAGCATATCCCCTTGGGGCGCTCCAGTGTTGTTTGTAAAGAAGAAAGATGGAACCCTTAGAATGTGTATCGATTATCGGCAGCTCAACAAAGTCACTATAAAGAATAAGTATCCACTCCCAGAATAGATGATTTGTTCGATCAACTCCAAGGGTCTAGTTTCTTCTCTAAGATTGATCTTCGTTCAGGGTATCATCAGCTTAGGGTTAGGGATGGAGATATCCCAAAGACAGCCTTTCGTACCCGCTATGGTCACTATGAGTTTTAGTCATGTCATTTGGTCTCACGAATGCACCTGCTGCATTTATGGATCTCATGAACAGGGTCTTCCGTGAATACCTTGACTCTTTCGTCATAGTATTCATTGATGACATTCTCATCTACTCTAAGACCAAGGAAGAGCATGAACAACATTTGAGACTAACCTTGCAGGTACTTAGACAGCATCAGTTGTATGCCAAATTCAGCAAATGTGAATTCTGGCTGAGATCAGTGACCTTCCTGGGTCATGTTGTGTCCGATCAGGGCGTGGAGGTGGATCCCAGGAAGACTGAGGCTGTGAAGAACTGGCCAAAGCCTCTTACTCCTACTGACATCCGTAGCTTTTTGGGATTGGCTGGTTACTACCGCAGGTTTGTGGAGGGCTTTTCTTCCATTGCTGCCCCATTGACAGCTTTGACTAAGAAGAAAGCCAAGTTTGAATGGACGGAGACTTGTGAGAAGAGTTTCCAGGAGCTCAAGGACAGACTCACTTCAGCCCCGGTGCTTACTTTGCCTAAGTGTGGTGAGAATTACACTGTTTATTGTGATGCATCTAGGGTTGGTTTGGGTTGTGTTCTTATGCAGGTTGGTAAGGTGATAGCCTATGCATCCAGACAACTCAAGGTTCATGAGAAGAATTATCCCACTCATGACCTGGAGTTGGCAGCTGTGGTGTTTGCACTGAAGCTGTGGAGGCATTATCTGTATGGAGTGCATGTAGATGTGTTCACAGACCATAAGAGTCTCCAGTACGTGTTCACACAGAGGGAGTTGAATCTACGTCAGCGGAGATGGTTGGAGCTGTTGAAGGATTATGACATGAATGTGCACTACCATCCAGGTAAGGCTAATGTTGTAGCTGATGCTTTGAGCAGGATGAGCATGGGAAGTACAGCTCACGTTGAGGATGAGAAGAAGGAGCTGGTGAAAGATGTACACAGACTGGCCAGACTGGGTGTGCGTTTGGTTGACTCCACTAGTGGGGATGTTTCAGTTCATCCTAGTTCTGAATCATCCTTGGTAGTTGAAGTCAAGCAGGGTCAGCATCTAGATCCCGTGTTGATGGAGCTGAAGGACTCAGTGCTGATGAAGATGAATGAGTCTTTCGCTTTGGGAGGTGATGGCATACTTAGGTATCAGGACAGGCTGTGTGTGCCAGATGTGGATGATTTGCGGACCAGGATTGTTGCAGAGGCCCATGGTTCCAGATATTCTATACATCCAGGTTCCACCAAGATGTATCATGATCTCAAGCAGATTTATTGGTGGGATGGCATGAAGAAGGACATTGCAGAATATGTGGCCAAGTGTCCTAATTGTCAGCAGGTTAAGGCAGAGCATCTTAAGCCTGGTGGTCTGACTCAGATTATTGAGGTTCCGACTTGGAAATGGGAGGCCATTAATATGGACTTCGTGGTTGGGCTTCCGAGGACTAGGAGGCAGCATGACTCTATATGGGTTATTGTGGACAGATTGACTAAGTCTGCCCACTTTATCCCTGTGAAGTCTACTTACAGAGCCGAGGATTATGCGAGACTCTACATTGATGAGATTGTGAGATGGCATGGGATTCCCTTGTCTATTATTTCAGACAGAGGAGCTCAGTTTACTTCTCATTTCTGGAGATCTTTCCAGAAGAGCTTGGGCACGCAGGTGAAGCTTAGCACTGCCTTTCACCCTCAGACAGATGGGCAGGCAGAGCGCACCATACAGACATTGGAGGATATGTTGAGAGCGTGTGTGATTGACTTCAGAGGTAACTGGGATGACCATCTGCCTTTGATAGAGTTCTCGTATAATAATAGCTATCACTCCAGCATTGGGATGGCACCGTTTGAGGCACTGTATGGTAGGAGGTGTAGATCTCCAGTTGGGTGGTTCGAGGTTGGAGAGTCATCCATTTTGGGTCCGGAGATCATTCATGAGGCCTTAGAGAAGGTCAGAATGATTAGGGACAGGTTGACTACTGCTTACAGTCGGCAGAAGTCATATGCTGATAACAGAAAGCGGCCCTTAGAGTTTGATGTTGGTGACCAGGTTTACTTGAAAATATCGCCTATGAAAGGGGTGATGAGATTTGGTAGAAAAGGGAAGCTGAGTCCGAGGTATGTTGGGCCATATGAGATCCTACAGCGTGTGGGTGAGGTGGCCTATGAGTTAGCATTGCCTACAGAACTAGCTTCTGTTCATCCAGTCTTTCATGTCTCTATGTTGAAGAAGTGCCTAGGTGATCCAGCATCAATCTTACCTGTTGAAGGTTTGGGGGTTGGTGAAGACTTGTCTTATGAGGCGGTACCTGTTGAGATCTTAGACAGACAGGTCAAGCTGCTGAGGAACAAGGAGATTGCCACAGTGAAGGTATTGTGGAGAAATCATCTTGTTGAGGGTGCTACGTGGGAAGCTGAGGCCGACATGAGGGCCCGCTACCCTCACCTGTTCAGCTCTTGAGGTTAGACTTTATACTCTTAAACGTATGTTTCCTTATCGCCCCGTATTTTGTTGCTATTGATTGACTGTGTATAGTGATTTTATTATGATCTGACTGGCATTACAACATGAAGTAGTAGTGTCATTCGGGGACGAATGTTCCTAAGGGGGGGATAATGTAACAACCCTAAAAATGAATAGGATCAAGACTTAGGTTTTCAAGAATGCTTGCGATTAGACCAAGGTCCACACGGACTGATACGCGTTGAACCAGACCTCAGAACCCTTACTACGACCAATCAAACTAACTTGGGGGGTTAATTGAGCTTTGAAAGGTTGGAACCAACCATGTGAGGCTCACGAAAACGAAGATTTAATCGAAGGAGTCCTTACCGGACTTAAAAGAAGAAATTTCCAGTTTTGAGGGTCCAAGGGTAAAATGGTCTTTTCCAGGCAAGGTAATATTGTAATTACCCTGAGGAATTAATTATTTAATTAATTAATTTAATAAATTAAAGCAATTCGGGTTGGGCGACCCGAAGTGACCCATTTTCGCAAATGGGTGTCACTCGGGTTCGAGCCCCACTAGAAGCAATGATTAATTTATTTTATTTATGTTGGAAATTAATTAATTAATTAATAAATATTAGCTGATTTAAGAAAAAGAAAAATCAGATTTTTTTATTTAAAGGTTTAACAAGGAGTCCTAGTTTGACTAATTCCCAAACTAAAACTCCTAATTTGAAGCCACTCTCTCACGATCTCTCTCTCTCACGTTTTCACCATTCACTCTCACGTTTTCTCTCTGCCTAAACAACTTCAAGAACAGAAAATATATTGAAGTTCTTCACACTTGAAGAACTCACACAAAAATCTAAGAAAACAACGTTAATCCATCACTTTAAGCAAAGGGAGGAGTCTTCCGTCGATTGGTGTTGAAGTGTTGGACTTGAACTGGTTTGGAGAGGTTGGACAGCATCGTGTATTGTAAAAACGTCAAAAAGGTATGGGTCTTCTTACTCTTGGTCCCTTTCCCAAGAGACCCTTAGGACTCAGACGAATTTAATCCGAAACTAATTGTTCCCCATTGCATGTCCTTGTCCCTAGCTCCCAAATGACTTTGTAGGTTGGGTATTTTGTGCTGGTAGATTTAGGCATGTGTGATATGTGTATATTGATTGGGAATATGTTTATGTGCGTGAAACTACATGAATGATAATCCAAGCGAAATTGAATAAAAATGTGGATATGTAGGCATGTTGGCAGTGACGTTTTAGTCACTGTTTGAGGGTGTGAAAAACATGTTTTAGTCTTGTATTTCGTGTGTAAAGGTTGTACATAATGTGATGTTCATATGGTGTGTGAAATTACAAAGTTAGAGTGTAAACACTTGACTAAATGTGATCCGAAACTACACCTAAATTATATGCTAAACGATTGGTGAAACGTCCTACGAAAATCGTCCTAAACTAATGAGAAAAGTAGAGAGTATGGGCTGCAAAAAAATGTGACCAAATTTCCAGCTTCTGGAAATTTGGTTTCGGCCAAATTCTGGAATTTTGGGAGAGTTTAAAAAAGGATTTAAAGTAGGTGAGGTCAAGGGGATTCGAACCCAAGACCTCACATGACCAAGAGGCTGAAATTTAAAAAAAAATAAAAAAAAAATTGAAATGGAGCTAAGGGGATTCGAACCCCTTAGCTGCTGTTCACGCAAGAAATGACAAGGGAAATGGGGCTGGTGGGGAATCGAACACGCAATGTTTGGGAAGAAAGGAAGAGGAAAACTAAAGAAAAAGAAAATGTGAGGCATGGGAATCGAACCCACGACCTCAAGGCTAGAAATAGAGGGGGCGAAAATGAGTAATAAAACAAGTGAGGTTGTGGGGGTTCAATCCCACGACCTCACTGTCAATACCCTCAACCTAGCAAAACAAATTAAAAAATATATATGGGGCTGTGGGGGTTCGAACCCACCACCTCACAGCCCCTAGCGAAATTAAATTAAAGGTAAGGAGGCTGTGGGGGTTCGAACCCACAACCTCCCTACTTAGGCGAATTAAAGGACAAAAATAAAAGAGGCTGTGGGATTTGATCCCACAACCTCTTGGTTTAGGCGAGATCCCACAACCCTTGTAGGCGACAAGAAGAGGTTAATAAAATTAGAAAGGGGTTGTGGGGGTTCGAACCCACAACCCTTCGGCCAAATTAGGAGTATTATTAAGGAGAAAATTAATCCTTCAATGTTAATATTGTGATTTAACTTAGAGTCATAATGTTATGAATATTAGAATAAAATCAATTAAAAATATAAATGGTATCCAATTGATTCAAGACTGGGGTTTCCTTGCCCAAGCTTCCGTATTGATACATAAGTCATACGTGAATAAAATATCCGAGAATAATGCCACATACTTAGATCGAAATCAAGATCTTGGCATACATACAAGATGCATAAGTCTTGTATCACATAATCTTAGAAAGATATGAATCACTTAGACGAAATATGAATGAAGCCTCATGGCTTGTATGTATAGACACATAAGTCTAACATACGTTCAAAGTAAGTGAATCTAAGAAGTATGTAATGAAATGATGAACCCTAGAAGGGTTAAGTATGAGTGTAAGATACACTAAATGGCCAAGTGCATTGGCATATGATGAAATGAACGTTCACGTAATAAGAGGTGAGTAACTATGAAAAACAAAGGTACTAATGATAATGAATGTGGTGACAACATGATATAAGGCTAATGTAAATGATGAGAGTAATCTCAAATGAGCCTAAATAAATGTTACCAATACGTACACTCTTATGAGGGTGTAAGATAATGAAGAGACCAGTCTCTATGAGCACTCTAATGAAGGTATTGAGCTTAACACACTTAATACTAATGATGAGATGAGAAATCATCTAATGAGCTATGATGTCCTCATACTAGAAGCCAGCTTCCATGACGTATGAGATGAATGAAATGGAACTTTATACTGAGCACCGATAGGCTAGCTATGAGCGGTGATGCCTTCTTTCGGGAAGGACGGAGGTTCACGTAACTCTCATGAGATGAGACTGTCCGGCATGCCGGGTATAGGTCTCCTTATATCTCCTAGTCTTCGAACCTATACTGCCAATATAGGGATCTGGCGGGGTTAAATTCCCATGTACGCTAGCATGTTATTGGATCATTTTGGCCGGTGATTCCACCTCTTTTCGGTGTGGGGGAGACACTGGATTTCATGATGCTCACATGATCTATGTCGGTTAAAGTTAAAGTTCCCAATGAATGAATGAGGCCAGCCTCAAATGATGCACATAATGAAATGAATGATACCAAAGGTGTTAGGATAGGATAATCACAGGTGAGTTAGATTCAAGTAATGACATTAGGTCATTCTTGGTCATTGCACAACGAACCTAATGAAAGTCTTAAACTACATCCTAGGTATAGTTGGTGGTTACACTGGCCTATGAATGAAATGAAATGAAGTACGTATGAATGAATGAAGCAGACTCTGTGTTTGTTAATGAAGATTCCCTAGTTGAGGTCCCATCTGTTGAGCCCTCATTTCTGGGATGTCTTAATGTCAAGTCCATGATTCCAAGGTCTCATGGCATATGAATGAATGATATGAAAGAAGTTATGTGCTACATGCAAAATGTACTGTATGTTATATGATATGTGCTATGTGTAAATGTTATGTGCTGTGTGCAAATGTGAAAAGTATGATGATGTATGTTATTCTCATGGTATCACTTTCCTAATCCAAATTTGGAAAGCTCATCTACTTTCCTAATCCAAATTTGGAAACTTTCCTATTCTCAATTTGGCAAGTCCACTGACTTGACTTTCCAAAAATCATGTTGTTAGGGAAGAGCTATTCTTTCTCATGCATGTCCTTGGTGTGTGCTTGCATATACTCATACTTAGTACAAGTGTGTACTAACCCTATACAAACTCTACTATTTTAGGTGCAGACACAGGTGGACGATAGAGCTACAGGATCATCGTTGCAGTTATCCGGACGTCCAGCACTCATCCGGATTTGGTAGGTCCTCATGCTTTCGAGGATGCTACTGTTTTATATTCTAGCTTAGTTTTAGAGTTGAGCTAGTTGAGCATGTTCCACTAGCGTTTCTTTCCTATTTTTATTCAGACTATGAATTGGTGCCATTTTGGCAATTATACGCTTTATAAGTATTGAACTATTCTTTTCATTTGATTATCTGTTAATGATAGATGGTTGATGGTGAACAAATTACGAATGTAGTAGAAATGTTTAGTAAGCAATATTTAGAAGCAAAAAGTTTCAAATTTTCCGCTAAAATTAACCTATGTAAAGTAAGATTGACGTAAGTAGATTTGTCTGTGACCTCTGAGAGGTCAACGACGCCGGTCTCGTCTGGGGTTTAGATTCCAGTCGTGACAATAATTACTTTACATAGTCAACCAATATCAACAAAGAATAGAGGAGACAAGGAAACTTAGACTTAAGAGTAAGGAGTCTAACCTCAAGAGCTGAAAAGATGAGGATAGCGGGATCTCATATCGGCCTTGGCCTCCCACGTAGCACCCTCAACAAGATGGTTCATCCACAATACCTTCACTGTGGCAACCTCCTTGTTTCTCAGCCGCTTTATCAACCGGTCTAAAATCTCAACAGGAACCTCCTCATAGGACAAGTCTTTATCAACCCCAAACCTTCAACAAGCAGAATCGATGCTGGATCACCAAGGCACTTCTTTAACATAGAGACATGAAAGACTGGATGAACAGAAGCTAGATCCGCAAGAAACACCAACTCATAGGCCACCTCACCCACACGCTGTAGAATCTTGTATGGCCCGACGTACCTCAGACTCAACTTCCCTTCCAGCCAAACCTCATCACCCCCTTCATGGTGATATCTTCAAGTATACTTGGTCACCAACATCAAACTCTAAGGGCCGCTTCCTGTTATCTGCATAAGACTTCTGTCGACTGTAAGCAGTAGCCAACCTGTCCCTAATCACCCTGACCTTCTCTAAGGCCTCATGAATGATCTATGGACCCAAAATGGATGACTTTCCAACCTCGACCCACCCAACTGGAGACCTACACTCCTACCATACAGTGCCTCAAACGGTGCCATCCCAATACTAGAGTGATAGTTGTTATTATATGAGAACTCTATCAATGGCAGATGGTCATCCCAACTACCTCTAAAGTCGATCACACACGTCCTCAACATGTCCTCCAATGTATGAATGATGCGCTCTGCCTGCCCATCTGTCTGAGGATGGAAGGCAGTACTGATCTTTACTTGTGTGCCTAAGCTCTTCTGGAAAGATCTCCAGCAATGTGAAGTAAACTGAGCTCCTCTATCTGAAATGATAGACAAAGGAATCCCATGCCATCTCACAATCTCATCAATGTAGAGTCTCGCATAATCCTCGGCTCTGTAAGTAGACTTCACAGGGATAAAGTGGGCAGACTTAGTCATCCTGTCCACAATAACCCATATGGAGTCATGCTGTCTCCTAGTCCTCGGAAGACCAACCACGAAGTCCATATTAATGGCCTTCCACTTCCAAGTTGGAACCTCAATAATCTGAGTAAGGCCTCCAGGCTTAAGATGTTCTGCCTTAACCTGCTGACAATTAGGACACTTGGCCATATATTTTGCAATGTCCTTCTTCATGCCATCCCACCAATAAATCTGCTTAAGATCATGATACATCTTGGTGGAACCTGGATGTATAGAATACTGGAACCATGGGCCTCTACAACAATCCTGGTCCGCAAATCATCAACATCTGGTACACACAGCCTGTCCTGATACCTAAGTATGCCATCACCTCCCAAAGCGAAAGACTCATTCATCTTTATCAACAGTGAGTCCTTCAGCTCCATCAACACAGGATCGAGATGCTGACCCTGCTTGACTTCAACTACCAAGGATGATTCAGAACTAGGATGAACTGAAACACCCCACTAGTAGAGTCAACCAATCGCACACCCAGTCTGGCCAGTCTGTGTACATCCTTCACCAACTCCTTCTTCCCATTATCAACGTGGGTTGTACTCCAACCTGCTCAAAGCATCTGCTACAACATTTGTTTTCCCTGGATGGTAGTGGACACTCATATCATAGTCTTTCAACAGCTCCAACCATCTCCGCTGACGTAGATTCAACTCCCTCTGTGTGAACACGTACTGGAGACTCTTGTGGTCTGTGAACACATCCACGTGCACTCCGTACAAGTAATGCCTCCACATCTTCAATGCAAACACCACAACTGCCAACTCCAGGTCATGAGTAGGATAATTCTTCTCATGAACCTTGAGTTGTCTGGACGCATAGGCTATCACCTTACCACCCAGCATAAGAACACAACCCAAACCAACCCTAGATGCGTCATAATAAACAGTGTAATTCTCACCACATTTAGGTAACGTAAGCACTGGGGCTGAAGTGAGTCTGTCCTTGAGATCTTGGAAACTCTTCTCACAAGTTTCTGCCCATTCGAACTTGGCTTTCTTCTTAGTCAAAGCTGTCAGTGGGGCAGCAATGGAAGAAAAACCCTCCACGAACCTGCGGTAGTAACCAGCCAATACCAGAAAAGTACGAATATCGGTGGGAGTAAGAGGTCTTGTCCAGTTCTTAACAGCCTCAGTCTTCCTGGGGTCCACATCCACATCCTGATCGGACAAAACATGACCCACGAAGGTCACTGATCTAAGCCAAAATTTACACTTGCTGAATTTAGCATACAGCTGATGTTGTCTAAGTACCTGCAAGGTTAGTCTCAAATGTTGTTCATGCTCTTCCTTGGTCTTAGAGTAGATGAGAATGTCATCAATAAATACTATGACGAAATAATCAAGGTATTCACGGAAGACTCGGTTCATGAGGTCCATAAATGTAGCTGGTGCATTAGTGCGACCAAATGACATGACTAGGAACTCATAATGACCATAACTGGTCATCCCTAACCCTAAGCTGATGATACCCGAAACGAAGATCAATCTTCGAAAAGAAACTAGACCCTTGGAGCTAATCGAATAAGTCATCTATTCTGGGAAGTGGATACATGTTCTTTATAGTGACTTTGTTGAGCTGCCTATATTCGATACACATCCTAAGGGTTCCATCCTTCTTTTTCACAAACAGCACTGGAGCGCCCAAAGGGGATATGCTCGGCTGGATGAAGCCCTTATCTGTGAGATCTTTTAACTGCAACTTCAACTCTTTGAGTTCAGCTGGAGCCATTATGTAGGGAGGATTTGAAATCGGTTTGGTATCAGGATCTAGGTCGATACCAAAATCAATCTCTCGAGGGGGTGGGACTCCAGGCAAATCATCGGGGAAAACATCTTGGAACTCATTCACTACAAGAACATAGTCTATGGAAGGAATGTCACGATCTAGATCATTGACACTCACAAGATGACATAACAATCCCTTGGACATCATTTTATTAGCTTTTAGGTTCGAAATCAAGGGACTTGAACGACTCGAATTGTACCCCTCCCAGACCAGCTCTAATTCATTAGGGAAACGAAATCTCACAACCCTACTATGACAATCCATGAAGGCATAACATTTATGGAGCCAGTCCATACAAAGTATAATATCGAAGTCATTCATGGGTAACTCAACAAGGTTTGCACACAAAGTCTTACCACATACTACTGTTGGGCAGTCTTTATGAACCCTATCATCTCTCAATTTTCTCCTAAGGGAGTACTAACTACAATAGGATCATGCAAAACCTCAGGTAGTGTTTCAAAATTAAGAGCAAGCAAGGGAGTCACAAAAGAAAGCGTAGACCCTGGATCAAGTAAAGCATAAACAGAGGTTAAGAAAACTTGCACAATACCTGCGACCACATCAACAGACTTCTCTTGTTCCTCCCTGCCCTTCAAGGCGTAGAATCTATTCCTCTTAGAAGGATCGACTGCAGTAGCATTCTGGGGATTAGGCCTAGGCTGAGCATTACCTCCAGCCTGACCCCTATTATGTGGGCAGTCTCTGACCATGTGTCCGCTCTTTCCACAACCGAAGCAGGCATTTGTGCCTAGTCTGCACTCTCCACTGTGAATACGGCCACACTTGCCACATTCCTTTCTGGGACGCTGCACATCACCTCCATTGCCCTTCTTTGGCTCGGGTCTGCCTCCTCTAGGTGCTGCACTCCTCTGAGAGTTATAGTTCCCTAAACTCTGATGTCCTTTCTTAAATCTGGGTTGATCACGAACTCCAAAAGTGTTGCTGCCACCACCTCTCCTGGAACCTGTCTGGTCAGAAGGGTTAGGCCTCCTGACCTCATGGACTCTCCTCTTCTTCCGGCTGTCCTCAACCTGCTGGATATGTACCATAAGCCTGGACAAGTCCATGCTATCATGGAGCATCGCAGCCCGACACTCCTCCTCCAATTCCTCTGAGATCCTTGTGAGGAACCTGCTCATCTCATCCCTGTTGTTCGACACAAGAGAAGTGGCATACCTGGACAATTTAACGAATTTTAGGGAATACTCCCTGACAGTCATCGAGCCCTGCTTAAGGTTAATGAACTCCTCAACCTTAGCCTCGCTCATATCTCTGGGGAAGAACCTCTCCAGAAAATCTGTCTTAAACATCTCCCATGTGATCGGACCTCCGCCCAACGCCCTGCTATCCTGCCACATCTTGCACCAAGCATGTGCAACATCCTTCAACTGGTACGAGGCCAGGTCAGCTTTATCAATCTCCGTGGCCCCCATCGCCACCAGAATCTTCTGGACCTCCTCCACGAACTCTTGAGGGTCCTCTGCAGTCTTAGATCCTGTAAAGATTAGAGGATTCATCCTTGTAAAATCTCGCAACCTATTTGCCATGTTGTGGGCTGGTGGATTCTCCCGCTGAACCTCCTGTCTGTTGACCTGGGCCGTCATAGCCTGAGCCTGCACAGTGATGGCTTGAGCCATCTGTGCCAAAGTTGTCCGCACCTCAGCATCAGTCAACCCAGCTGGGTTAACTGGCATGGCCACTCCTGCAGCAAGAGCCTGGGGTGGAACTTGGTTGTCCCCAGCAGCTGCTCCTACTCTTCCCCGACCAGCGTTCCCCCTTGTGTTCATTTTCTGGAAAAAATAAGAATTGATGTTAGATACGCTCATAACACCAAAAAATTAGAGATTAAGGAAAGCACGATAAGATCAGAAGAAGGGATATTTTCCTACGCATCATGCAGTCTCTAATTTATTATAGTGGTGCACTTCACTACCATAACTTAGAAACTACTCGATGTGGTTGATGTGAACTTATTATCCTTGGAATTTAACCTAATGCTCTGATACCAACTTTGTCACGACCAGAATCTACACCCCAGATGAGACCGGCGTCATTTACCTCTCAGAGGTCGCATACAAGCCTACATACGTCGTCGTTACTTCATCTAGGTTAATTTTAGTGGAAAATTTGAACTTTTGTTTAATTAAACTTTATATTGGAAAACATTGATCTCGCATAATACTATCTACGTAAACTCATAAGCGTTCACAACAACCATCTAAATAAAGATAATCAAATGAAAGATATAGTCATAAAAATAGAGTTGCCAAAATTGCACCAATACACGCCTGAAAGTAAATACGAAAGAAACGCTAGTGGAACATACTCCATTAGCTCATGCCTACGTCTACGCTAGAATAAATTAGTAAGCATCCTCGAAAGCATGAGGGACTACCAGATCCGGATGAAAGCTCCACGTCCGAATAATTTCTGCATCGACTCGTAAGCTCTAACGTCCAGCTGCACCTTCACCTAAAAGTAGATAAATGTATGTAATTAGTACACACTTGTACTAAGTATGGGTATATGCAAGCACACACCACGGACATGCATGATTTAGAATAGCTCTCTCCTAACGATATGAGTTATGGAAAGTCAAGTCAGTGGACTTGCCAAAATCGGATTAGGAAAGTCATGCCATGAGAGTAACATGCATCATCATACGTATCATATTGTACACAACACATAACATATTGCATATAGCACATAACATATTGCATATAGCACATATCATATTTCATTTCATTCGTTCATATGCCATGAGACCCTGGAATCATGGACTTAACATTAGAACTTCCCAAAATGAGGGCTCCACATATGGGACCTCAACTAGGGAGCCTTCTTTAGCAAACACATAGTCTGCTTCATTCATTCATACGTAATTCATTTCATTTCATTCATAGGTTAGTGTAAGCACCAGCTATACCTAGGATGTAGTTTAAGACTCTCATTGGGTTCACTGTGCAATGACTAAGAATGACCTAGTTTCATTACATAAGTCTAGTTCACCTCTTAATTATCCTACCCAAACACCTTTGGTATCGTTCATTTCATTGTGTGCATTACATGAGGTTGGCCTCATTCTTTCTTTGGAAACTTTAACTTTAACCGACATAGATCATGTGAGCTCCATGAAATCCTGTGTCTACCCCACACCGAAAAGAGGTGGAATCACTGGCCAAAGTGATACCAAAACATGCTAGCGTATATAGGGAATTGAACCCTGCTAGATCCCTATGTTGGTTGCATAGGTTCAAAGACTAGGAGATATAAGGAGACTCATACCCGTCTGGACGGACAGTCTCATCTCATGAGAATTACACGAACCTCTCCCTTCCCGAAAGAAGGAATAGCCACAATAGTTAGCCTATCGGTGCTCAGTATAAAGTTCCATTACATTCATCTCATACATCATAGAAGCTGGCTTCTAGCATGAGGACATCATAGCTCATTAGATGATTTCTCATCTTATCATTAGTATTAAGTATATATTAACTTTAATACTTTCATGAGAGTGTTCATAGAGACTGGTCTCTTCATTAACTTTACACTCTCATAGGTGAGTATGTTTTGATAACATTTACTTAGGCTCATTTAAGATTGCTCTCATATTTCACATTAGCCTCTTATCATGTTGTCACCACATTCATTAGCCTTAGCCCATTTGCCCTTCATAATTACTCACCCCTTTTTACGTGAATATTCATTTTATCATATGTCAATGTACTTGGCCTTTTAGTGTGTTTCACACTCTTACTTAACCCTTCTGGGGTCACATCATTCGTTACATAACATCTTAGGTTCACTTACTTTATAAATGTATGCTGGACTTATGATTCCATACACCCAAGCAATGAGGCTTCATTCATAGTTCATCTAAGTGATTTATTTTTACCCAAGATTCTTTGGTACAAGACTTATGCATCTTGTAAGTATGCCAAGATCTCAATTTCGATCCTTATAGGTAGCATTCGTTTAAACATTTATTCGCGTACGACTCATGTATGAATACGGAGTTGGGCAAGGGAACCCGATTTTGAATCCCTTGGATAACACTTAGCTTCCACTTAATTTTTGATTTAACATCTCGGCTTGGGACCCATTTCGAGCCCCTACACTTATATTTTTTTTCTCTTCTTTTTCTTTACTTAATCTCAACGTCTAAGCTTAAGATCCAAGATCGAACCCCCACACTCACGTTTCATTAAATTTCTTTCTTTCCTTAATTCTTCTCTGTTGAACCGAAGTGATGTGCTATCGATTCCCCACAACCTCACCTTATTTTTATTTGTATTTTCTCCTTACTTTCTCATTCGGCCAAGAGTTGTGGGTTCGATCCCCACATACCTCATTTTATTTTCTTTTAATTGTTTATCCTATTCTCTTGTTTGACCGAGAGGTTGTGGGTTCGAACCCACACACCTCATTTTAATAATGTCTTATTTTTCAAGGCACAAGGGTTCGAATCCCATATACCTCATTCCTTTATTATTTAATTTTTTATAACTTGTATATAGTGAGGTCTTGGTTTCAATCCCCAATGACCTCATGCATTTTTTTAAAAAAATTAAAACTAAATTTTTTACAGTAAGCTTGGCCAAAACCAAATTCCAGAAAACTAGAATTTGAACACATTTTTGCAGCCTATTTTCTCACCCTCTTTCACGTTAAACATTAAGACATTTCGAGTAGTTTTTAGGGAGATCTTTAGGTGCATTTTCAAGGTTACTTTCAGTCAAGAATTATCATTCAATTCAGCAAATTTGAACTCATATTAACATCATGTTTTTAACATATTCGCACACACATAATTCATAACATTTTAACATGTCAATATCAAGCTTCAAACCGTGGCTAATTCACGGCACACACATGCACAAACAAGTTAACGAACTTCACATTTTCGGAACACCTCTTTCATGATGAGCGTGATGCCTCTTTTCGGAAGGACGGAGGTTCACGTAACTCTCATGAGCATGAGACTGTCCGCATTGCCGGGTATGGGTCTCCTTATATCTCCTAGTCTTCGAACCTAGTACTGCCAATATAGGATCTGCGGGGTAAATTCCCATGTACCGCAGCATTTATTGGATCATTTTGGCCCGGTGGTTCCAACCTCTTTCGGTCTGTGGGGGAGGACACTGGATTGTCATGATGCTCCACCATGATCTATGTCGACGTTAAAGTTTAAATTCCCAATGAATGAATTGAGGCCAGCCTCAAATTGATGCACATTAATGTGAAATGACATGATACCAAAGGTGTTAGGATAGGATAATCACAGGTGGGTTAGATTCAAGTAATGACATTAGGGTCATTCTTGGTCATTGCCACAACGAACCTAATGAAAGTCTTAAAACTACATCCTAGGTATAGCTGAGCTGGTTACACTGCTATGAATTGAAATGAAATGAAGTACGTATGAATGAATGAAGCGGACTCTGTGTTTGTTAATGAAGATTTCCCTAGTTGAGGTCCCATCTGTTGAGCCTCTTCTGGGATGTCTAATGTCAAAGCCATGATTCCAAGGTCTCATGGGCATATGAATTAATGATAATGAAAGAATTATGTGCTACATGGCAAAATGTTACTGTATGTTATTATGATGATGTGCTATGTGTAAATGTTATGTGCTGTGTGCAAATGTGAAAAGTATGAGATGTAGTTATTCTCATGGTATCACTTCCTAATCCAAATTTGAAAACTCCATCTGTACTTTCCTAATCCAAATTTTGCGAAACTTTCCTATTCTTCAATTTGGCAATCCACTGACTTTGACTTTGCAAAAATCATGTTGTTACGGGAAGAGGCCTCATCTTCTTTTCATGCATGTCCTTGGTGTGTGCTTGCATTTAAACTCATACTTAGTACAAGTGCTGTTACGTAACCCTATTACAAACTTCTACTATTTAGCGTGCAGACCACAGTACTGTGGCGATAAGCTACAGGATCATGCGTTGCCAGTTATGCCGACGTTCCGAGCAACTCATCCGGATTTGGTAAGCGTTCCTCATGCTTTCGAGGATGCTACTGTTTTATATTCTAGCTTAGTTTTCTAGAGTTGAGCTGTTGCGCATGTTCAACTAGCGGTTTCTTTTCCTATTTTTATTCAGGACTATGAATTGGTGCCATTGGGCAATTATACGCTTTTAAGACTTGGAAACTATTCTTTTTCATATTTGATTATCTGTTATGATAGATGGTTGATGGGAACAAATTACGAATTAGTAGAAATGTTTAGTAAGCAATATTTAAGAAGCCAAAAGTTTCAAATTTTCCGCTAAAATTAACCTATGTAAAGAAAGATTGCACGTAAGAGATTTGTCTGTGACTCTGAGAGGTCAACGACGCGGTCTCGTCTGGGGTTTAGATTCCAGTCGTGACAATAATTTACTTTACCATAAGTCAACCCAATATCAACAAAAATAGAGGAGACCAAGGAAAACTTAGGACCTTAAGAGTAAGGAGCTAACCTCAAGAGCTGAAAAAAGATGGAGGATAGCGGGATCTCATATCGGCCTTGGCTCCCACGAGCACCCTCAACAAGATGTTCATCCACGAATACGCTTCACTGTGCAACTCCTGCTGTTTCTTCAGCCCTTTTATCAACCGGTCGAAAAATTCTCAACAGGAACCTCCTCATTAGGACAAAGTCTTTATTCAACCCCCAACCTTCACAAGCAGAATCGATGCTGGATCAACCAAGGCATTCTTTAACCATAGAGACATGAAAGACTGGGGCATCATGATGAACAGGAAGCTAGATCCGCAAGAAACACAACTCAATAGGCCCAACCTCACCCCACCACGCTTGTAGAATTCTTGTTATGCCCGACGTTACCCTCAGACTCACGTCCCTTCCAGCCAACCTCATCAACCCCCTTCATGGTGATATCTGCAATATACTTGGTCACCAACATCAAACTCTAAGGGCCGCTTCCTGTTATCTGCATAAGATTCTGCCGACTGTAAGCATACGCCAAACCTGTCCCTAATCACCCTACCTTCTCTAAGGTCATGAATGATCTATAGCGACCCAAAAGGGCATGACTTCCAACCTCGACCCACCAACGTGGAGACCTACACCTCCTTACCATACAGTGCCTCAAACGGTGCCATCCCCAATACTAGAGTGATAGTGATATATGAGAACTCTATCAATGCAGATTGTCATCCCATACTACCTCTAAAGTCGATCACACACAGGTCCTCAACATGTCCTCCAAGTGTATGAAATGATGCGCTCTGCCTGCCCATCTGTCTGAGGATGGAAAGGCCTGAGTACTGACCTTTAAACGTTGTGTGTGCCTAAGCTCTGTCTGGAAGATCTCCACAATGTTTTCTGAAGTTAAAACTGAGCCCTCCTCATCGAAATGAGTAGGACAAAGGAAATCCCATGCCATCCACAAATCTCATCAATGTAGAGTCTCGCATAATCCTCGGCTCTGTAAGTTAGGACTTCACAGGGATAAAGTGGGCCAGACTTAGTCATTCCCTGTCCAACAATAACCCATATGGAGTCTGCTGTCTCCTAGTCCTCGCGAGACCCAACACGGGAAGTTCCATATTAATGGGCCCTTTCCACTTCCAAGTTTGGAACCTCAATTAATCATGACAGTAAGGCCTCCAGGCTGTAGATGTTCTGCCTCTTAACCTGCCCCTGCAATTAGCGACACTTGGCCATATTATTTTGCAAATGTCCTTCTTCATGCCATCCCACCAATAAAAATCTGCTTAAGATCGATGATTTACATCTTGGTGGAACCTGGATGTAATAGGAATAACTGGAAACATGGCCTCTTTACAAACAATTCCTGGTCCGCAAATCATCAACATCTGGTACACACAAGCCTGTCCTATACTAAGTAGGCCATCACTTCCCAAAAGCGAAAGACTCATTCATCTTTATCAAACCCAAAAGTTTGGAAATTTCCTGTCAAGGCTTCCATCAACACAGGATCGAGATGCTGACCCTGCTTGACTTCAAACTACCAAGATGATTCAGAAACTAGGATGAAACTGAAACACCCCCACTAGTAGAGGTCAACCAATCGGCACCACCCAGTCTGGCCAAGTCTGTGTACATCCTTCATCCAACTCTTCTTCCCATTATCAACGTGGCGTTGTACTCCAACCTGCTCAAAAGCATCTGCTACAACATTTGTTCCCTGGATGGTAGTGGACACTTCATATCATAGTCTTTCAACAGCTCCAATCCATCTCCGCTGACGTAGATTCAACTCCCTCTGGTGAACACGTACTGGAGACTTCTTCGTGGTCTGTGAAACACATCCACGTGCACTCCGTACAAGTAATTGCCTCCACATCTTCAATGCAAAACACCACAACTTGCCAACTCCAGGTCATGAGTTAGGTAATTTCTTCTCATGAACCTTGAGTTGTCGGGACGCAATAGGCTATCACCTTACCAACCCAGCATAAGAACACAACCCAAACCAACCCTAGATGCGTCATAATAAACAGTGTAATTCTCACCACATTTAGGGTTAACGTTAAGCACTGGGGCTGAGTGAGTCTGTCCTTGAGATCTTGCGAAACTCTTCTCACCAAGTTTCTGCCATTTCGAACTTGGCTTTCTTCTTAGTCAAAGCTGTCAGTGGGGGCAGCAATGGAAAGAAAAACCCTCCACGGAACCTGCGGTAGTAACCAGCCAATACCAGAAAAGTACGAATATTCGGTGGCGAGTAAGAGGTCTTGTCCAGTTCTTAACAGCCTCAGTCTTCCTGAGGTCCACATTCCCACATCCTGGAATCGACACAAAACATGACCCCACGAAGGTCACTGCATCTCAAGCCAATAATTTACACTTGCTGGAATTTAGCACTACAGCTGATGTTGTCTAAGTACCTGCAAGGTTAGTCTCCAAATTGTTGTTCATTGCTCTTCCTTGGTCTTAGAGTAGATTGAGAATGTCATCAATAAAACTATGACGAAGATAATTCAAGGTATTTTCACGGAGACTCGGTTCTATGAGCGTCCATAAATTAGCTGGTGCATCGTAGTCGGACAAATGACATGGACTAGGACTCTAATGAACCATAACTGGTCATCCCTAACCCTTAAGCTGATGATAACCCGAAACGAAAATCAATTCTTCGAAAAGAAACTAGACCCTTGGAGCTAATCGAATAAGTCATCTATTCTGGGAAGTGAGAATACATGTTCTTATATTAGTGACTTTGTTGAGCTGCCTTATATTCGATACACATTCCTAAGGGTTCCATCCTTCTTTTTCACAACGAGCACTGGAGGCCGCCCAAAAGGCATATTGCTCGGCGGTATGAAGCCCTTATCTGTGAATCTTTTAAACTGCAACCTTCAACTCTTTGAGTTTCAGCTGGAGCCATTATGTAGGGGGAATTTGAAATCGGTTTGGTATCAGGATCTAGGGTCGATACCAAAATCAATCTCTCGATGGGGGACTCCAGGCAATCATCGGGGAAAAACATCTTGGAAACTCATTCAACTACAAGAACATAGTCTATGGAAGGAATGTCACGATCTAGCTCATGACATCACAAGATGACATAACCAATCCCCTTGGACATCATTTTATATGTTTTAGGTTTCGAAATCAAGGACTTGAACGAACTCGAATTGTAACCTCCCAGACCAGCTCTAATTCATTAGGGAAACGAAAATCTGTCACACCCTACTATGCGGGACAAATCCATGAAGGCATTAACATTTATGGGAGCCAGTCCATACAATGATAATATCGAAGTCATCATGGGTAACTCAACAAGGTTTGCACACCAAAGTTCTTCCACATTACTACTGTTGGGCAGTGCTTTATGAACCCTATCATCTCTGCAATTTTCTCCTAAAGGGATAGAGGTACTAACTAACAAATAGTAATCATGCCAAAACCTCAGGTAGTGTTTCAAAATTAAGAGCAAGCAAGGGAGTTCACAAAAGAAAGCGTAAACCCTGGCATCAAGTAAAGCATTAAAACAGAGTTAAGAAAACTTGCACAATACCTGCCGACACATCAACAGACTTCTTTGTTCCTCCCTGCCTTCAGGCGTAGAAATCTATTCCTCTTAGAAGGATCGACTGCAGTAGCATTCTGGGGATTTAGGCCTAGGCTGAGCATTACCTTCCAGCCTGACCCCTATTTATGTGCGCAGCTCTGACCATGTGCCCTCTTCGCACAAGCCGAAGCAGGCATTTGATGCCAGTCTGCACTCTCCACTGGGAATACGGCCACCACTTGCCACATTCCTTTCCTGGGACGCTGCACCCATCACCTCATTGCCCTTCTTTGGCTCGGGGTCGCCTTCCTCTAGTGCTTGCACGCCTCTGAGAGTTATAGTTCCCCTAAACTCTGATGTCCTTTCTTAAATCTGGCGTTGATCACGAACTCCAAAAGTGTTGCGCCACCACCTCTCTGAACCTGTCCTGCGTCAGAAGGGTTAGGCCTCCTGACCTCATGGACTCTCCTTCTTCTTCGGCTGTCCTCAACTGCTGGATATGTGACCATAAGCCTGGACAAGTCCCATGCTAGCATGGGCATCGCAGCCACGGACACTCCTCCTCCAATTCCTCTGAGTCCTTGTGAGAGGAACCTGTCAGTCTCATCCCTGTTGTTTCGACAAAGAGAGAGTGGCGGCATACCTGGACATTTAACGAATTTTAGGGAATACTCCCTGACAGTCATCGAGCCTGCTTAAGGTTAATGAACTCCTCAACCTTTAGCCTCGCTCATATCTCTGGGGAAGACCTCTCCGAGAAAACTCTGTTCTTAAACATCTCCCATGTGATCGACCTCCGACCAACGCCGCCTGCCTATCCTGCCCACATCTTGCACCAAGCATGTGCACTCCTTCAGACTGGTTACGGAGGCCAGCGTCAGCTTTATTCAAATCTCCGTGGCCCCCATCGCCCCACCAGAATCTTCGTTGGACCTCCTCCACGAACTCTTGAGGCGTCCTCTTGCAGTCTTAGATCCTGTAAAGATTTAAGAGGATCATCCTTGTAAATCTCGCAACCTATTGCCTTGTGTGCGGCTGGTGGATTCTCCCGCTGAACCTCCTGTCTGTTGACCTGGGACCGTCATGTAGCCTGAGCCTGCACAGTGATGGCTTGAGCCATCTGTGCCAAAGTTGTCCGCACCTCCTAGCATCAGGCAAACCCCAGCTGGGTTAAACTGGCATTGGGCCACTCCTTGCAGCAAGAGCCCTGGCGGTGGAACGTTGGTTGTCCCCTAGCAGCATTGCTCCTACTCTTCCCCGACCAGCGCTTCCCCCTTGTGGTTCATTTCCTGGAAAAAATAAGAATGATGTTAGACTACGCTCATAACACCAAAAAATTAGGCAGATTAAGAAAGGCACGATAAAGATCAGAAGAAGGATATTTTCCTACGCATCATGCAGTCTCTAATTGATTATAGTGGTGCATTCGACTACCATAACTGGAGAAACTACTCGAATGTGGGTGATGTGAACTTATTAGTCCTTGGAATTTAGAACCAATGCTCTGATACCAACTTTGGTCACGACCAGAAATCTAACCCCAGATTGCAGACCCCGCGTCTTTACCTCTCAGAGGTCGCATACAAGCCTACATACGTCGTCGTTACTTCATCTAGGTTAATTTTAGTGAAAATTTGAAAACTTTTGTTAATTTAATCTTTTATATTGGAAAACATTTGATTCTCGCATAATACTATTCTACGTAAATCTCATAAGCGTTTCGACAACAACCATCTAAATAAAGATAATCAAATGGAAAGATATAGTCATAAAAATAAGTGCCAAAATTGCACCAATACACGCCTGGAAAGTAAATACGAAAGAAACCGCTTAGTGGAACATACTCCATACTCATCTACGTCATACGCCTAGAATAAATGAGTAAGCATCCTCGAAAGCAGAGGGACTACCAGCATCCGGGATGAAAGCTCCACGTACCGATAATCTGCATGAATTAATTAATTAGTTAATTAATTTAATTAAAAGAGTAATTCGGGTTGGGGCGACCCAAGCTGACCCATTTTCGCAAATGGGGAGTCATCGGGTTCGAGCCCACTAGAAGCAATGATTTAACTTGCTTTTATTTAATTGGATAAATTAATTTAATTAAATAATAAATATTAGCTGATTTAAGAAAAAGAAAAATCAGATTTTTATTTAAAAGTTTAACAAGGAGTCCTAGTTTGACTAATTCCCAAACTAAAACTCCTAATTGGAAGCCACTCTCTCACGATCCTCTCTCTCTCACGTTTCACCATTCACTCTCACGTTTTCTCTCTGCCTAAACCAGTTCAAAACAGAAAATATATTGAAGTTCTTCACACTTGAAGAACTCACACCAAAAATCTAAGAAAACAACAAAATCCATCACTTTAAGCAAAGGGAGGAGTCTTCCGTCAATTGGTGTTGAGGTGTTGAACTTGGACTGATTTTGGAGAGGATTTTGGGCAACAATTTCGTGTTGAACAAAGAAAAATAAAGGTATGGGTCTTCTTACTCTTGGTCCCTTTCCCAAGAGACCCTTAGGACTCAGACGAATTTAATCCGAAACTAAGTTGTTTCCCCATTGCATGTCCTTGTCCCTAGCTCCCAAATGACTTTGTAGGTTGGTATTTGTGCTGGTAGATTTAGGCATGTGTGATATGTTATATTGATTGGGAATATGTTTATGTGCGTGAAACTACATGAATGATAATCCAAGCGAAATTGAATAAAAATGTGGATATGTAGGTATGTTGGCAGTGACGTTTTAGTCACTGTTTGAGGGTGTGAAAAAACTTGTTTTAGTCTTGTATTTCGTGTGTAAAGGTTGTACATAATGTGTGTTCATATGGTGTGTGAAATTACAAAGTTAGAGTGTAAACACTTGACTAAATGTGATCCTAAACTACACCTAAATTACATGCTAAACGATTGGTGAAACGTCCTACGAAAATCGTCCTAAACTAATGAGAAAAAAATAGAGAGTATGGGCTGCAAAAAATGTGACCAAATTTCCAGCTTTTGGAAATTTGGTTTCGGCCAATTCTGGAATTTTGGAGAGTTTAAAAAAGGATTTTAAAGTAGGTGAGGTCAAGGGAATCGAACCCAAGACCTCACATGACCAAGAGGCTGAAATTTAAAAAAAAAAAAATGAAATGGAGCTAAGGGGATTCGAACCCCTTAGCTGCTGTTCACGCAAGAAATGACAAGGGAAATGGGGCTGGTGGGGAATCGAACACGCAATGCTGGGAAGAAAGAAGAGGAAAACTAAAGAAAAAGAAAATGTGAGGCGGGAATCGAACCCACGACCTCAAGGCTGGAAATAGAGGGGGCGAAAATGAGTAATAAAACAAGTGAGGTTGTGGGGGTTCGATCCCACGACCTCACTGTCAATACCCTCAACCTAGCAAAAAATTAAAAAATATATATGGGGCTGTGGGGGTTCGAACCCACCACCTCACAGCCCTAGCGAAATTGAATTAAAGTAAGGAGGCTGTGGGGTTCGAACCCACAACCTCCCTACTTAGGCGAATTAAATGACAAAAATAAAAGAGGTTGTGGGGATTTGATCCCACAACCTCTTGGTTTAGGCGAGAGTGGACAAGAAGAGGTTAATAAAATTAGAAAGGGGTTGTGGGGGTTCGAACCCACAACCCTTCGGCCAAATTAGGAGTATTATTAAGGAGAAAATTAATCCTTCAATGTTAATATTGTGATTTAACTCAGAGTCATAATGTTATGAATATTAGAATAAAATCAATTAAAAATATAAATGGTATCCAATTGATTCAAGACTGGGGTTTCCTTGCCCAAGCTTCCGTATTGATACATAAGTCATACATGAATAAAATATCCGAGAATAATGCCACATACTTAGATCGAAATCAAGATCTTGGCATACATACAACATGCATAAGTCTTGTATCACATAATCTTAGAAAGATATGAATCACTTAGACGAAATATGAATGAAGCCTCATGGCTTGTATGTATAGACACATAAGTCTAACACACGTTCAAAGTAAGTGAATCTAAGAAGTATGTAATGAAATGATGAACCCTAGAAGGGTTAAGTATGAGTGTAAGATACACTAAATGGCCAAGTGCATTGGCATATGATGAAATGAACGTTCACGTAATAAGAGGTGAGTAACTATGAAAAGCAAAGGTACTAATGATAATGAATGTGGTGACAACATGATATAAGGCTAATGTAAATGATGAGAGTAATCTCAAATGAGCCTAAATAAATGTTACCAATACGTACACTCTTATGAGAGTGTAAGATAATGAAGAGACCAGTCTCTATGAACACTCTAATGAAGGTATTGAGCTTAACACACTTAATACTAATGATGATATGAGAAATCATCTAATGAGCTATGATGTCCTCATATTAGAAGCCAGCTTCCATGACGTATGAGATGAATGAAATGGAACTTTATACTGAGCACCGATAGACTAGCTATGAGCGGTGATGCCTTCTTTCGGGAAGGACGGAGGTTCACGTAACTCTCATGAGATGAGACTGTCCGGCTTGCCGGGTATGGGTCTCCTTATATCTCCTAGTCTTCGAACCTATACTGCCAATATAGGGATCTGGCGGGGTTAAATTCCCATGTACGCTAGCATGTTATTGGATCACTTTGGCCGGTGATTCCACCTCTTTTCGGTGTGGGGAGACACTGGATTTCATGATGCTCACATGATCTATGTCGGTTAAAGTTAAAGTTCCCAATGAATGAATGAGGCCAGCCTCAAATGATGCACATAATGAAATGAATGATACCAAAGGTGTTAGGATAGGATAATCAAAGGTGAGTTAGATTCAAGTAATGACATTAGGTCATTCTTGGTCATTGCACAACGAACCTAATGAAAGTCTTAAACTACATCCTAGGTATAGCTGGTGGTTACACTGGCCTATGAATGAAATGAAATGAAGTACGTATGAATGAATGAAGCAGACTCTGTGTTTGCTAATGAAGATTCCCTAGTTGAGGTCCCATCTGTTGAGCCCTCATTTCTGGGATGTCTTAATGTCAAGTCCATGATTCCAAGGTCTCATGGCATATGAATGAATGATATGAAAGAAGTTATGTGCTACATGCAAAATGTACTGTATGCTATATGATATGTGCTATGTGTAAATGTTATGTGCTGTGTGCAAATGTGAAAAGTATGATGATGTATGTTATTCTCATGGATCACTTTCCTAATCCAAATTTGGAAAGCTCATTTACTTTCCTAATCCAAATTTGGAAACTTTCCTAATCTCAATTTGGCAAGTCCACTGACTTGACTTTCCAAAAATCATGTTGTTAGGAAAGAGCTATTCTTTCTCATGCATGTCCTTGGTGTGTGCTTGCATATACCCATACTTAGTACAAGTGTGTACTAACCCTATACAAACTCTACTATTTTAGGTGCAGGCACAGGTGGACGATAGAGCTACAGGATCATCGTTGCAGTTATCCGGACGTCCAGCATTCATCCGGTTTTGGTAGGTCCTCATGCTTTCGAGGATGCTACTGTTTTATATTCTAGCTTAGTTTTAGAGTTGAGCTAGTGGAGCATGTTCCACTAGCGTTTCTTTCCTATTTTTATTCAGACTATGTATTGGTGCCATTTTGGCAATTATACGCTTTATAAGTATTGAACTATTCTCTTTCATTTGATTATCTCTTAATGTTAGATGGTTGATGGTGAACAATTACGAATGTATAGAAATGTTTAGTAGCAATATTTAGAAACAAAAAGTTTCAAATTTTCCGCTAAAATTAACCTATGTAAAGTAAGAATGACGTAAGTAGGCTTGTCTGCGACCTCTGAGAGGTCAACGACGCCGGTCTCGTCTGGGGTCTAGATTCCAGTCGTGACAAAGTTGGTATCAGAGCATTAGGTTAAATTACGAAAATAATAAGTTCACATCAACCACATTGAGTAGTTTCTAAGTCATGGTAGTGAAGTGCACCACTATCCTGAATTAGAGACTGCATGATGCGTAGGAAAATTTCCCTTCTTCTGATCTTATCGTGCTTTTCTGAATGTCTGAATTCTTGGTGTTATGAGCGTGTCTAACATCAATTTTTGTTTTCAGAGAATGAACACTAGGAGAGCTATGGTCAGAGGAGAGGAGGAGCGGCTGCTGGGGGTAACCGAGTTCCACCCCAGGCTCCAGCTGAAGGAGTGGTTGTGCCAGATAATCCAGCTGGGATGACTGATGCTGAGGTAAGGGCATCTCTGGCCCAGATGGCACAGGCCATTACTATGCAGGCCCAGGCTATGACTGCCCAGGTCAACCGGCAGGATGTTCAGAAGGAGAACCCACCGGTTCGTAGCATGGCTGACAGGCTGAGGGATTTCACGAGGATGAATCCTCCTATTTTCACAGGGTCTAGGGCATCAGAGGATCCCCAGGAGTTTGTGGATGAGATTCATAAGATCCTGGTGGCTATGGGGGCCACTGATATTGAGAAGGCTGAGCTGGCTTCCTATCAGCTCAAGGATGTTGCACAGACTTGGTGCAAGATGTGGCAAGATAGTCGTGTCTTAGGTGGAGTGCCAGTCACATGGGAGCTGTTCAAGACAGCATTTCTGGAGAGATTCTTTCCCAGGTAGATGAGGGAGGCCAAGGTTGAGGAATTCATCAACCTTAAACAAGGCTCTATGACAGTCAGGGAGTATTCCCTGAAGTTTGTTAAGCTGTCAAGGTATGTTATTTTCCCTAGTATTTAATAGCAAGAATGAGGATAATACTGAACTTTGTTGAAATCATCCAGGTATGCTACTTCCCTGGTTTCTAACAGCAGGGATGAGATGAGCAGGTTCCTCACAGGAATCAATGGAGACCTGGAGGAGGAGTGTCGATCTGCAATGCTCCATGATAATATGGATCTTTCCAGGTTGATGGTGCATGTCCAGCAGGTAGAGGACAGCCGCAGAAAGAGAGGTGTTCGTGATGCTAGGAGGCCTAGGCCTCAAGATCAGGCAGGACCCAGTCATGGAGGCCACAGGAACAACTTTGGCGTCCGTGAGCAGCCAAGGTTCAAAAAGGGGCAACAGAGTTCTGGGAATTTTAATCCTCAGAGGAGTGCTACACCTAGAGGAGGCAGACCTGAGCCCAATAAGGGCAATGGAGGTGAGATGCAGCGTCCTAAGAAGAATTGTGCTAAGTGTGGCCGAGCTCACAGTGGAGAGTGCAGACAGGGCACTAATGCCTGCTTCGGTTGTGGTAAGAGTGGACACATGGTCAGAGACTGTCCACAGAACAGAGGTCAGGCTGGAGGTAATGCTCAGCCTAGGCCTAATCCACAGGGTGCAGCAGCAGCCGAGCCTCCTAAGAGGAACAGGTTCTATGCCCTGAAGGGCAGGGAGAAGCAGGAGAAGTCCGCTGATGTGGTCACAGGTATGCTGCAAGTGTTCTCAACTTCTGTTTATGCTTTACTTGATCCAGGGTCTACACTTTCCTTTGTAACTCCTCTGCTTGCTCTTACTTTTGAGATATTGCCTGAAGTTCTGCATGATCCTATAGTGGTTAGTACACCTTTAGGAGAGAATGTAAGAACTGATAGAGTATACAAGGATTGCCCAATAGTTGTGAGTGGTAAAACTATGTGTGCAAACTTGGTTGAGTTACCCATGCATGATTTTGATGTTATTCTTGGCATGGATTGGCTTCACAGTTGTTATGCTTGCTTGGACTGTCGTAGTAGAGTGGTGAGATTTGCTTCCCTAATGAAGAAGAGTTAGTCTGGGAGGGGTACAATTCGAGTCGTCCTAACCCCTTGATTTCTAACCTTAAAGCCAATAAAATGATGTCCAAGGGGTTATTGTGTCATCTTGTGAGTGTTAATGATCTAGATCATGACATTCCTTCCATAGACTCAGTACCTGTAGTGAATGAGTTCTTAGATGTGTTTCCTGATGATTTGCCTGGAGTCCCTCCCCTTCGAGAGATTGACTTTGGTATCGACTTAGAACCCGATACTAAACCAATCTCAATTCCTCCTTACCGAATGGCTCCAGCTGAACTCAAAGAGTTGAAGCTGCAGTTAAAAGATCTCACTGACAAGGGTTTCATTCAGCCGAGCATATCCCCTTGGGGCGCTCCAGTGTTGTTTGTAAAGAAGAAAGATGGAACCCTTAGAATGTGTATCGATTATCGGCAGCTCAACAAAGTCACTATAAAGAATAAGTACCCACTTCCCAGAATAGATGATTTGTTCGATCAACTCCAAGGGTCTAGTTTCTTCTCTAAGATTGATCTTCGTTCAGGGTATCATCAGCTTAGGGTTAGGGATGGAGATATCCCAAAGACAGCCTTTCGTACCCGCTATGGTCACTATGAGTTCTTAGTCATGTCATTTGGTCTCACGAATGCACCTGCTGCATTTATGGATCTCATGAACAGGGTCTTCCGTGAATACCTTGACTCTTTCGTCATAGTATTCATTGATGACATTCTCATCTACTCTAAGACCAAGGAAGAGCATGAACAACATTTGAGACTAACCTTGCAGGTACTTAGACAGCATCAGTTGTATGCCAAATTCAGCAAATGTGAATTCTGGCTGAGATCAGTGACCTTCCTGGGTCATGTTGTGTCCGATCAGGGCGTGGAGGTGGATCCCAGGAAGACTGAGGCTGTGAAGAACTGGCCAAAGCCTCTTACTCCTACTGACATCCGTAGCTTTTTGGGATTGGCTGGTTACTACCGCAGGTTTGTGGAGGGCTTTTCTTCCATTGCTGCCCCATTGACAGCTTTGACTAAGAAGAAAGCCAAGTTTGAATGGACGGAGACTTGTGAGAAGAGTTTCCAGGAGCTCAAGGACAGACTCACTTCAGCCCCGGTGCTTACTTTGCCTAAGTGTGGTGAGAATTACACTGTTTATTGTGATGCATCTAGGGTTGGTTTGGGTTGTGTTCTTATGCAGGTTGGTAAGGTGATAGCCTATGCATCCAGACAACTCAAGGTTCATGAGAAGAATTATCCCACTCATGACCTGGAGTTGGCAGCTGTGGTGTTTGCACTGAAGCTGTGGAGGCATTATCTGTATGGAGTGCATGTAGATGTGTTCACAGACCATAAGAGTCTCCAGTACGTGTTCACACAGAGGGAGTTGAATCTACGTCAGCGGAGATGGTTGGAGCTGTTGAAGGATTATGACATGAATGTGCACTACCATCCAGGTAAGGCTAATGTTGTAGCTGATGCTTTGAGCAGGATGAGCATGGGAAGTACAACTCACGTTGAGGATGAGAAGAAGGAGCTGGTGAAAGATGTACACAGACTGGCCAGACTGGGTGTGCGTTTGGTTGACTCCACTAGTGGGGATGTTTCAGTTCATCCTAGTTCTGAATCATCCTTGGTAGTTGAAGTCAAGCAGGGTCAGCATCTAGATCCCGTGTTGATGGAGCTGAAGGACTCAGTGCTGATGAAGATGAATGAGTCTTTCGCTTTGGGAGGTGATGGCATACTTAGGTATCAGGACAGGCTGTGTGTGCCAGATGTGGATGATTTGCGGACCAGGATTGTTGCAGAGGCCCATGGTTCCAGATATTCTATACATCCAGGTTCCACCAAGATGTATCATGATCTCAAGCAGATTTATTGGTGGGATGGCATGAAGAAGGACATTGCAGAATATGTGGCCAAGTGTCCTAATTGTCAGCAGGTTAAGGCAGAGCATCTTAAGCCTGGTGGTCTGACTCAGATTATTGAGGTTCCGACTTGGAAATGGGAGGCCATTAATATGGACTTCGTGGTTGGGCTTCCGAGGACTAGGAGGCAGCATGACTCTATATGGGTTATTGTGGACAGATTGACTAAGTCTGCCCACTTTATCCCTGTGAAGTCTACTTACAGAGCCGAGGATTATGCGAGACTCTACATTGATGAGATTGTGAGATGGCATGGGATTCCCTTGTCTATTATTTCAGACAGAGGAGCTCAGTTTACTTCTCATTTCTGGAGATCTTTCCAGAAGAGCTTGGGCACGCAGGTGAAGCTTAGCACTGCCTTTCACCCTCAGACAGATGGGCAGGCAGAGCGCACCATACAGACATTGGAGGATATGTTGAGAGCGTGTGTGATTGACTTCAGAGGTAACTGGGATGACCATCTGCCTTTGATAGAGTTCTCGTATAATAATAGCTATCATTCCAGCATTGGGATGGCACCGTTTGAGGCACTGTATGGTAGGAGGTGTAGATCTCCAGTTGGGTGGTTCGAGGTTGGAGAGTCATCCATTTTGGGTCCGGAGATCATTCATGAGGCCTTAGAGAAGGTCAGAATGATTAGGGACAGGTTGACTACTGCTTACAGTCGGCAGAAGTCCTATGCTGATAACAGAAAGCGGCCCTTAGAGTTTGATGTTGGTGACCAGGTTTACTTGAAAATATCGCCTATGAAAGGGGTGATGAGATTTGGTAGAAAAGGGAAGCTGAGTCCGAGGTATGTTGGGCCATATGAGATCCTACAGCGTGTGGGCGAGGTGGCCTATGAGTTAGCATTGCCTACAGAACTAGCTTCTGTTCATCCAGTCTTTCATGTCTCTATGTTGAAGAAGTGCCTAGGTGATCCAGCATCAATCTTACCTGTTGAAGGTTTGGGGGTTGGTGAAGACTTGTCTATGAGGAGGTACCTGTTGAGATCTTAGACAGACAGGTCAAGCGGCTGAGGAACAAGGAGATTGCCACAGTGAAGGTATTGTGGAGAAATCATCTTGTTGAGGGTGCTACGTGGGAAGCTGAGGCCGACATGAGGCCCGCTACCCTCACCTGTTCAGCTCTTGAGGTTAGATTTATCTCTTAAACCTATGTTTCCTTATCGCCCCGTATTTTGTTGCTATTGATTGACTGTGTATAGTGATTTATTATGATCTGACTGCATTACAACGTGAAGTAGTAGTGTCATTCGGGACGAATGTTCCTAAGGGGGGATAATGTAACAACCCTAAAAATGAATAGGATCAAGACTTAGTTTTTTCAAGAATGCTTGCGATTAGACCAAGGTCCACAGGCTGATACGCGTAGAACCAGACCTCAGAACCCTTACTACGACCAAGCCAACTAACTTGGAGAGTTAATTGAGCTTGGAAAGGTTGGAACCAACCATGTGAGGCTCACGAAAACGAAGATTTAATCGAAAGAGTTTTTACCGGACTTAAAAGAAGAAATTTTAAGTTTCGAGGGTCCAAGGGTAAAATGGTCTTTTCCAGGCCAAGGGTAATATTGTAATTACCCTGAGGAATTAATTAATTAGTTAATTAATTTAATTAAAAAGAGTAATTCGGGTTGGGGCGACCCAAGTGACCCATTTTCGCAAATGGGGAGTCACTCGGGTTCGAGCCCCACTAGAAGCAATGATTTAACTTGCTTTTATTTAATTGGATAAATTAATTTAATTAAATAATAAAAATTAGCTGATTTAAGAAAAAGAAAAATCAGATTTTTATTTAAAAGTTTAACAAGGAGTCCTAGTTTGACTAATTCCCAAACTAAAACTCCTAATTGGAAGCCACTCTCTCACGATCTCTCTCTCTCACGTTTCACCATTCACTCTCACGTTTTCTCTCTGCCTAAACCAGTTCAAAAACAGAAAATATATTGAAGTTCTTCACACTTGAAGAACTCACACCAAAAATCTAAGAAAACAACGAAAATCCATCACTTTAAGCAAAGGGGAGGAGTCTTCCGTCAATTGGTGTTGAGGTGTTGAACTTGGACTGATTTTGGAGAGGATTTTGGGCAACAATTTCGTGGTTGAACAAGAAAAATAAAGGTATGGGTCTTCTTACTCTTGGTCCCTTTCCCAAGAGACCCTTAGGACTCAGACGAATTTAATCCGAAACTAAGTTGTTTCCCCATTGCATGTCCTTGTCCCTAGCTCCCAAATGACTTTGTAGGTTGGGTATTTTGTGCTGGTAGATTTAGGCATGTGTGATATGTGTATATTGATTGGGAATATGTTTATGTGCGTGAAACTACATGAATGATAATCCAAGCGAAATTGAATAAAAATGTGGATATGTAGGCATGTTGGCAGTGACGTTTTAGTCACTGTTTGAGGGTGTGAAAAACATGTTTTAGTCTTGTATTTCGTGTGTAAAGGTTGTACATAATGTGATGTTCATATGGTGTGTGAAATTACAAAGTTAGAGTGTAAACACTTGACTAAATGTGATCCTAAACTACACCTAAATTACATGCTAAACGATTGGTGAAACGTCCTACGAAAATCGTCCTAAACTAATGAGAAAAGTAGAGAGTATGGGCTGCAAAAAAATGTAACCAAATTTCCAGCTTTTGGAAATTTGGTTTCGGCCAAATTCTGGAATTTTGGGAGAGTTTAAAAAAGGATTTAAAGTAGGTGAGGTCAAGGGAAATCGAACCCAAGACCTCACATGACCAAGAGGCTGAAATTTAAAAAAAAATAAAAAAAAATTGAAATGGAGCTAAGGGGATTCGAACCCCTTAGCTGCTGTTCACGCAAGAAATGACAAGGGAAATGGGGCTGGTGGGGAATCGAACACGCAATGTTTGGGAAGAAAGGAAGAGGAAAACTAAAGAAAAAGAAAATGTGAGGCATGGGAATCGAACCCACGACCTCAAGGCTAGAAATAGAGGGGGCGAAAATGAGTAATAAAACAAGTGAGGTTGTGGGGGTTCGATCCCACGACCTCACTGTCAATACCCTCAACCTAGCAAAAAAAATTAAAAAATATATATGGGGCTGTGGGGGTTCGAACCCACCACCTCACAGCCCCTAGCGAAATTAAATTAAAGGTAAGGAGGCTGTGGGGGTTCGAACCCACAACCTCCCTACTTAGGCGAATTAAAGGACAAAAATAAAAGAGGCTGTGGGGATTTGATCCCACAACCTCTTGGTTTAGGCGAGAATAGACAAGAAGAGGTTAATAAAATTAGAAAGGGGTTGTGGGGGTTCGAACCCACAACCCTTCGGCCAAATTAGGAGTATTATTAAGGAGAAAATTAATCCTTCAATGTTAATATTGTGATTTAACTTAGAGTCATAATGTTATGAATATTAGAATAAAATCAATTAAAAATATAAATGGTATCCAATTGATTCAAGACTGGGGTTTCCTTGCCCAAGCTTCCGTATTGATACATAAGTCATACGTGAATAAAATATCCGAGAATAATGCCACATACTTAGATCGAAATCAAGATCTTGGCATACATACAAGATGCATAAGTCTTGTATCACATAATCTTAGAAAGATATGAATCACTTAGACGTAATATGAATGAAGCCTCATGGCTTGTATGTATAGACACATAAGTCTAACATACGTTCAAAGTAAGTGAATCTAAGAAGTATGTAATGAAATGATGAACCCTAGAAGGGTTAAGTATGAGTGTAAGATACACTAAATGGCCAAGTGCATTGGCATATGATGAAATGAACGTTCACGTAATAAGAGGTGAGTAACTATGAAAAACAAAGGTACTAATGATAATGAATGTGGTGACAACATGATATAAGGCTAATGTAAATGATGAGAGTAATTTCAAATGAGCCTAAATAAATGTTACCAATACGTACACTCTTATGAGGGTGTAAGATAATGAAGAGACCAGTCTCTATGAGCACTCTAATGAAGGTATTGAGCTTAACACACTTAATACTAATGATGAGATGAGAAATCATCTAATGAGCTATGATGTCCTCATACTAGAAGCCAGCTTCCATGACGTATGAGATGAATGAAATGGAACTTTATACTGAGCACCGATAGGCTAGCTATGAGCGGTGATGCCTTCTTTCGGGAAGGACGGAGGTTCACGTAACTCTCATGAGATGAGACTGTCCGGCATGCCGGGTATGGGTCTCCTTATATCTCCTAGTCTTCGAACCTATACTGCCAATATAGGGATCTGGCGGGGTTAAATTCCCATGTACGCTAGCATGTTATTGGATCATTTTGGCCGGTGATTCCACCTCTTTTCGGTGTGGGGGAGACACTGGATTTCATGATGCTCACATGATCTATGTCGGTTAAAGTTAAAGTTCCCAATGAATGAATGAGGCCAGCCTCAAATGATGCACATAATGAAATGAATGATACCAAAGGTGTTAGGATAGGATAATCACAGGTGAGTTAGATTCAAGTAATGACATTAGGTCATTCTTGGTCATTGCACAACGAACCTAATGAAAGTCTTAAACTACATCCTAGGTATAGCTGGTGGTTACACTGGCCTATGAATGAAATGAAATGAAGTACGTATGAATGAATGAAGCAGACTCTGTGTTTGTTAATGAAGATTCCCTAGTTGAGGTCCCATCTGTTGAGCCCTCATTTCTGGGATGTCTTAATGTCAAGTCCATGATTCCAAGGTCTCATGGCATATGAATGAATGATATGAAAGAAGTTATGTGCTACATGCAAAATGTACTGTATGTTATATGATATGTGCTATGTGTAAATGTTATGTGCTGTGTGCAAATGTGAAAAGTATGATGATGTATGTTATTCTCATGGTATCACTTTCCTAATCCAAATTTGGAAAGCTCATCTACTTTCCTAATCCAAATTTGGAAACTTTCCTATTCTCAATTTGGCAAGTCCACTGACTTGACTTCCAAAAATCATGTTGTTAGGGAAGAGCTATTCTTTCTCATGCATGTCCTTGGTGTGTGCTTGCATATACTCATACTTAGTACAAGTGTGTACTAACCCTATACAAACTCTACTATTTTAGGTGCAGACACAGGTGGACGATAGAGCTACAGGATCATCGTTGCAGTTATCCGGACGTCCAGCACTCATCCGGATTTGGTAGGTCCTCATGCTTTCGAGGATGCTACTGTTTTATATTCTAGCTTAGTTTTAGAGTTGAGCTAGTTGAGCATGTTCCACTAGCGTTTCTTTCCTATTTTTATTCAGACTATGAATTGGTGCCATTTTGGCAATTATACGCTTTATAAGTATTGAACTATTCTTTTCATTTGATTATCTGTTAATGATAGATGGTTGATGGTGAACAAATTACGAATGTAGTAGAAATGTTTAGTAAGCAATATTTAGAAGCAAAAAGTTTCAAATTTTCCGCTAAAATTAACCTATGTAAAGTAAGATTGACGTAAGTAGATTTGTCTGTGACCTCTGAGAGGTCAACGACGCCGGTCTCGTCTGGGGTTTAGATTCCAGTCGTGACAATAATTACTTTACATAGTCAACCAATATCAACAAAGAATAGAGGAGACAAGGAAACTTAGACTTAAGAGTAAGGAGTCTAACCTCAAGAGCTGAAAAGATGAGGATAGCGGGATCTCATATCGGCCTTGGCCTCCCACGTAGCACCCTCAACAAGATGGTTCATCCACAATACCTTCACTGTGGCAACCTCCTTGTTTCTCAGCCGCTTTATCAACCGGTCTAAAATCTCAACAGGAACCTCCTCATAGGACAAGTCTTTATCAACCCCCAAACCTTCAACAAGCAGAATCGATGCTGGATCACCAAGGCACTTCTTTAACATAGAGACATGAAAGACTGGATGAACAGAAGCTAGATCCGCAAGAAACACCAACTCATAGGCCACCTCACCCACACGCTGTAGAATCTTGTATGGCCCGACGTACCTCAGACTCAACTTCCCTTCCAGCCAAACCTCATCACCCCCTTCATGGTGATATCTTCAAGTATACTTGGTCACCAACATCAAACTCTAAGGGCCGCTTCCTGTTATCTGCATAAGACTTCTGCCGACTGTAAGCAGTAGCCAACCTGTCCCTAATCACCCTGACCTTCTCTAAGGCCTCATGAATGATCTATGGACCCAAAATGGATGACTTTCCAACCTCGACCCACCCAACTGGAGACCTACACCTCCTACCATACAGTGCCTCAAACGGTGCCATCCCAATACTAGAGTGATAGTTGTTATTATATGAGAACTCTATCAATGGCAGATGGTCATCCCAACTACCTCTAAAGTCGATCACACACGTCCTCAACATGTCCTCCAATGTATGAATGATGCGCTCTGCCTGCCCATCTGTCTGAGGATGGAAGGCAGTACTGATCTTTACTTGTGTGCCTAAGCTCTTCTGGAAAGATCTCCAGCAATGTGAAGTAAACTGAGCTCCTCTATCTGAAATGATAGACAAAGGAATCCCATGCCATCTCACAATCTCATCAATGTAGAGTCTCGCATAATCCTCGGCTCTGTAAGTAGACTTCACAGGGATAAAGTGGGCAGACTTAGTCATCCTGTCCACAATAACCCATATGGAGTCATGCTGTCTCCTAGTCCTCGGAAGACCAACCACGAAGTCCATATTAATGGCCTTCCACTTCCAAGTTGGAACCTCAATAATCTGAGTAAGGCCTCCAGGCTTAAGATGTTCTGCCTTAACCTGCTGACAATTAGGACACTTGGCCATATATTTTGCAATGTCCTTCTTCATGCCATCCCACCAATAAATCTGCTTAAGATCATGATACATCTTGGTGGAACCTGGATGTATAGAATACTGGAACCATGGGCCTCTACAACAATCCTGGTCCGCAAATCATCAACATCTGGTACACACAGCCTGTCCTGATACCTAAGTATGCCATCACCTCCCAAAGCGAAAGACTCATTCATCTTTATCAACAGTGATTCCTTCAGCTCCATCAACACAGGATCGAGATGCTGACCCTGCTTGACTTCAACTACCAAGGATGATTCAGAACTAGGATGAACTGAAACACCCCACTAGTAGAGTCAACCAATCGCACACCCAGTCTGGCCAGTCTGTGTACATCCTTCACCAACTCCTTCTTCCCATTATCAACGTGGGTTGTACTCCAACCTGCTCAAAGCATCTGCTACAACATTTGTTTTCCCTGGATGGTAGTGGACACTCATATCATAGTCTTTCAACAGCTCCAACCATCTCCGCTGACGTAGATTCAACTCCCTCTGTGTGAACACGTACTGGAGACTCTTGTGGTCTGTGAACACATCCACGTGCACTCCGTACAAGTAATGCCTCCACATCTTCAATGCAAACACCACAACTGCCAACTCCAGGTCATGAGTAGGATAATTCTTCTCATGAACCTTGAGTTGTCTGGACGCATAGGCTATCACCTTACCACCCAGCATAAGAACACAACCCAAACCAACCCTAGATGCGTCATAATAAACAGTGTAATTCTCACCACATTTAGGTAACGTAAGCACTGGGGCTGAAGTGAGTCTGTCCTTGAGATCTTGGAAACTCTTCTCACAAGTTTCTGCCCATTCGAACTTGGCTTTCTTCTTAGTCAAAGCTGTCAGTGGGGCAGCAATGGAAGAAAAACCCTCCACGAACCTGCGGTAGTAACCAGCCAATACCAGAAAAGTACGAATATCGGTGGGAGTAAGAGGTCTTGTCCAGTTCTTAACAGCCTCAGTCTTCCTGGGGTCCACATCCACATCCTGATCGGACACAACATGACCCACGAAGGTCACTGATCTAAGCCAAAATTTACACTTGCTGAATTTAGCATACAGCTGATGTTGTCTAAGTACCTGCAAGGTTAGTCTCAAATGTTGTTCATGCTCTTCCTTGGTCTTAGAGTAGATGAGAATGTCATCAATAAATACTATGACGAAATAATCAAGGTATTCACGGAAGACTCGGTTCATGAGGTCCATAAATGTAGCTGGTGCATTAGTGCGACCAAATGACATGACTAGGAACTCATAATGACCATAACTGGTCATCCCTAACCCTAAGCTGATGATACCCGAAACGAAGATCAATCTTCGAAAGAAACTAGACCCTTGGAGCTAATCGAATAAGTCATCTATTCTGGGAAGTGGATACATGTTCTTTATAGTGACTTTGTTGAGCTGCCTATATCGATACACATCCTAAGGGTTCCATCCTTCTTTTTCACAAACAGCACTGGAGCGCCCAAGGGGATATGCTCGGCTGGATGAAGCCCTTATCTGTGAGATCTTTTAACTGCAACTTCAACTCTTTGAGTTCAGCTGGAGCCATTATGTAGGGAGGAATTGAAATCGGTTTGGTATCAGGATCTAGGTCGATACCAAAATCAATCTCTCGAGGGGGGGACTCCAGGCAAATCATCGGGGAAAACATCTTGGAACTCATTCACTACAAGAACATAGTCTATGGAAGGAATGTCACGATCTAGATCATTGACACTCACAAGATGACATAACAATCCCTTGGACATCATTTTATTAGCTTTTAGGTTCGAAATCAAGGGACTTGAACGACTCGAATTGTACCCCTCCCAGACCAGCTCTAATTCATTAGGGAAACGAAATCTCACAACCCTACTATGACAATCCATGAAGGCATAACATTTATGGAGCCAGTCCATACAAAGTATAATATCGAAGTCATTCATGGGTAACTCAACAAGGTTGCACACAAGTCTTACCACATACTACTGTTGGGCAGTCTTTATGAACCCTATCATCTCTCAATTTTCTCCTAAGGGAGTACTAACTACAATAGGATCATGCAAAACCTCAGGTAGTGTTTCAAAATTAAGAGCAAGCAAGGGAGTCACAAAAGAAAGCGTAGACCCTGGATCAAGTAAAGCATAAACAGAGGTTAAGAAAACTTGCACAATACCTGCGACCACATCAACAGACTTCTCTGTTCCTCCCTGCCCTTCAAGGCGTAGAATCTATTCCTCTTAGAAGGATCGACTGCAGTAGCATTCTGGGGATTAGGCCTAGGCTGAGCATTACCTCCAGCCTGACCCCTATTATGTGGGCAGTCTGACCATGTGTCCGCTCTTTCCACAACCGAAGCAGGCATTTGTGCCTAGTCTGCACTCTCCACTGTGAATACGGCCACACTTGCCACATTCCTTTCTGGGACGCTGCACATCACCTCCATTGCCCTTCTTTGGCTCGGGTCTGCCTCCTCTAGGTGCTGCACTCCTCTGAGAGTTATAGTTCCCTAAACTCTGATGTCCTTTCTTAAATCTGGGTTGATCACGAACTCCAAAAGTGTTGCTGCCACCACCTCTCCTGGAACCTGTCTGGTCAGAAGGGTTAGGCCTCCTGACCTCATGGACTCTCCTCTTCTTCCGGCTGTCCTCAACCTGCTGGATATGTACCATAAGCCTGGACAAGTCCATGCTATCATGGAGCATCGCAGCCCGACACTCCTCCTCCAATTCCTCTGAGATCCTGTGAGGAACCTGCTCATCTCATCCCTGTTGTTCGACACAAGAGAAGTGGCATACCTGGACAATTTAACGAATTTTAGGGAATACTCCCTGACAGTCATCGAGCCCTGCTTAAGGTTAATGAACTCCTCAACCTTAGCCTCGCTCATATCTCTGGGGAAGAACCTCTCCAGAAAATCTGTCTTAAACATCTCCCATGTGATCGGACCTCCGCCCAACGCCCTGCTATCCTGCCACATCTTGCACCAAGCATGTGCAACATCCTACAACTGGTACGAGGCCAGGTCAGCTTTATCAATCTCCGTGGCCCCCATCGCCACCAGAATCTTCTGGACCTCCTCCACGAACTCTTGAGGGTCCTCTGCAGTCTTAGATCCTGTAAAGATTAGAGGATTCATCCTTGTAAAATCTCGCAACCTATTTGCCATGTTGTGGGCTGGTGGATTCTCCCGCTGAACCTCCTGTCTGTTGACCTGGGCCGTCATAGCCTGAGCCTGCACAGTGATGGCTTGAGCCATCTGTGCCAAAGTTGTCCGCACCTCAGCATCAGTCAACCCAGCTGGGTTAACTGGCATGGCCACTCCTGCAGCAAGAGCCTGGGGTGGAACTTGGTTGTCCCCAGCAGCTGCTCCTACTCTTCCCCGACCAGCGTTCCCCCTTGTGTTCATTTTCTGGAAAAAATAAGAATTGATGTTAGATACGCTCATAACACCAAAAATAGAGATTAAGGAAAGCACGATAAGATCAGAAGAAGGGATATTTTCCTACGCATCATGCAGTCTCTAATTTATTATAGTGGTGCACTTCACTACCATAACTTAGAAACTACTCGATGTGGTTGATGTGAACTTATTATCCTTGGAATTTAACCTAATGCTCTGATACCAACTTTGTCACGACCAGAATCTACACCCCAGATGAGACCGGCGTCATTTACCTCTCAGAGGTCGCATACAAGCCTACATACGTCGTCGTTACTTCATCTAGGTTAATTTTAGTGGAAAATTTGAACTTTTGTTTAATTAATCTTTATATTGGAAAACATTGATCTCGCATAATACTATCTACGTAAACTCATAAGCGTTCACAACAACCATCTAAATAAAGATAATCAAATGAAAGATATAGTCATAAAAATAGAGTTGCCAAAATTGCACCAATACACGCCTGAAAGTAAATACGAAAGAAACGCTAGTGGAACATACTCCATTAGCTCATGCCTACGTCTACGCTAGAATAAATTAGTAAGCATCCTCGAAAGCATGAGGGACTACCAGATCCGGATGAAAGCTCCACGTCCGAATAATTTCTGCATCGACTCGTAAGCTCTAACGTCCAGCTGCACCTTCACCTAAAAGTAGATAAATGTATGTAATTAGTACACACTTGTACTAAGTATGGGTATATGCAAGCACACACCACGGACATGCATGATTTAGAATAGCTCTCTCCTAACGATATGAGTTATGGAAAGTCAAGTCAGTGGACTTGCCAAAATCGGATTAGGAAAGTCATGCCATGAGAGTAACATGCATCATCATACGTATCATATTGTACACAACACATAACATATTGCATATAGCACATAACATATTGCATATAGCACATATCATATTTCATTTCATTCGTTCATATGCCATGAGACCCTGGAATCATGGACTTAACATTAGAACTTCCCAAAATGAGGGCTCCACATATGGGACCTCAACTAGGGAGCCTTCTTTAGCAAACACATAGTCTGCTTCATTCATTCATACGTAATTCATTTCATTTCATTCATAGGTTAGTGTAAGCACCAGCTATACCTAGGATGTAGTTTAAGACTCTCATTGGGTTCACTGTGCAATGACTAAGAATGACCTAGTTCATTACATAAGTCTAGTTCACCTCTTAATTATCCTACCCAAACACCTTTGGTATCGTTCATTTCATTGTGTGCATTACATGAGGTTGGCCTCATTCTTTCTTTGGAAACTTTAACTTTAACCGACATAGATCATGTGAGCTCCATGAAATCCTGTGTCTACCCCACACCGAAAAGAGGTGGAATCACTGGCCAAAGTGATACCAAAACATGCTAGCGTATATAGGGAATTGAACCCTGCTAGATCCCTATGTTGGTTGCATAGGTTCAAAGACTAGGAGATATAAGGAGACTCATACCCGTCTGGACGGACAGTCTCATCTCATGAGAATTACACGAACCTCTCCCTTCCCGAAAGAAGGAATAGCCACAAATAGTTAGCCTATCGGTGCTCAGTATAAAGTTCCATTACATTCATCTCATACATCATAGAAGCTGGCTTCTAGCATGAGGACATCATAGCTCATTAGATGATTTCTCATCTTATCATTAGTATTAAGTATATATTAACTTTAATACTTTCATGAGAGTGTTCATAGAGACTGGTCTCTTCATTAACTTTACACTCTCATAGGTGAGTATGTTTTGATAACATTTACTTAGGCTCATTTAAGATTGCTCTCATATTTCACATTAGCCTCTTATCATGTTGTCACCACATTCATTAGCCTTAGCCCATTTGCCCTTCATAATTACTCACCCCTTTTTACGTGAATATTCATTTTATCATATGTCAATGTACTTGGCCTTTTAGTGTGTTTCACACTCTTACTTAACCCTTCTGGGGTCACATCATTCGTTACATAACATCTTAGGTTCACTTACTTTATAAATGTATGCTGGACTTATGATTCCATACACCCAAGCAATGAGGCTTCATTCATAGTTCATCTAAGTGATTTATTTTTACCCAAGATTCTTTGGTACAAGACTTATGCATCTTGTAAGTATGCCAAGATCTCAATTTCGATCCTTATAGGTAGCATTCGTTTAAACATTTATTCGCGTACGACTCATGTATGAATACGGAGTTGGGCAAGGGAACCCGATTTTGAATCCCTTGGATAACACTTAGCTTCCACTTAATTTTTGATTTAACATCTCGGCTTGGGACCCCATTTCGAGCCCCTACACTTATATTTATTTTTCTCTTCTTTTTCTTTACTTAATCTCAACGTCTAAGCTTAAGATCCAAGATCGAACCCCCACACTCACGTTTCATTAAATTTCTTTCTTTCCTTAATTCTTCTCTGTTGAACCGAAGTGATGTGCTATCGATTCCCCACAACCTCACCTTATTTTTATTTGTATTTTCTCCTTACTTTCTCATTCGGCCAAGAGTTTGTGGGTTCGATCCCCACATACCTCATTTTATTTTCTTTTAATTGTTTATCCTATTCTCTTGTTTGACCGAGAGGTTGTGGGTTCGAACCCCACACACCTCATTTTAATAATGTCTTATTTTTGGTCAAGGCACAAGGGTTCGAATCCCATATACCTCATTCCTTTTATTATTTAATTTTTTTATAACTTGTATATAGTGAGGTCTTGGTTTCAATCCCCAATGACCTCATGCATTTTTTTAAAAAAATTAAAACTAAATTTTTTACAGTAAGCTTGGCCAAAACCAAATTCCAGAAAACTAGAATTTGAACACATTTTTGCAGCCTATTTTCTCACCCTCTTTCACGTTAAACATTAAGACATTTCGAGTAGTTTTTAGGGAGATCTTTAGGTGCATTTTCAAGGTTACTTTCAGTCAAGAATTATCATTCAATTCAGCAAATTTGAACTCATATTAACATCATGTTTTTTAACATATTCGCACACACATAATTCATAACATTTTAACATGTCAATATCAAGCTTCAAACCGTGGCTAATTCACGGCACACACATGCACAAACAAGTTAACGAACTTCACATTTTCGGAACACCTCTTTCATTTCTACATAATTCCGAATACACATTCAAACATGTAATCACAACCAGCCCTAAAATCATCTACTAGAAGTCATACCAACGCATACTTGAATCTTTCAAAGTATCTAATGACAGGGGCATGCAATGGGGACAACCTTAGTTTTCGATTATGAATAGACTGAACCTTAGGGGTCTCTTGGGAAAGGGACCAAGAGGGAAGAAAACCCATACCTAAAGTCGTTCAAAGATGTTCTTACGTGCTGCCAAACCCCCCACCCACCCACTAAGACGACGTCTCACCACCGAAATCACAAGCACAATCCGTCGAGAATTTGGTTTTTGCTTTTCGTTTTGAAGCTTATTTTGCTTTTGAGTTTGAGCGTTCAAGTTCTTGAGTGTGGATGAACTCTTTTTTTTGTTCTGTTCTTTAGTTTTTATAGAATGTTTATCGTGAAGAGAGAGAGGAGTAGAGAGAAACGTGAGTTAGTGTTAGCTTAGGATTAGGAGATTAGGTGGAGACTTAGTCAAATTAGGACTTCTCTTAATTGTTTAAAAATCTGATTTTATTTCAAAGGCTACATGAAATGACCACCATGCCTCTACAAAATCAGGTAATAAACATCAATTAAATCCACCTAAACGTCGCTTTCACCAAGGCTCGAACCCGGGTGAAGCCTCCATCGCAAAACGGTTCATTACGGGTTGACCCGACCCAAACCGTTCCTCTAATTAAATTAAATAATTAATTAATTAATTAATTAGGGTAATTACAATACTACCCCTAGCTTGGAAAAGACAATTTTACCCCTAGACCCTCCAAACCTAAGATTACCCCTTTTAAGTCCGATAAAACTCATCCAGGTGAATCTCGTCAATTCGGGTGCCCTACATGGTTGGTTCTCACCTTGCCTAGCTCAACTAACTCACCAAGTTGGTTGGCTTGGCTAGTGCATAGGTTCTGAGGTCTGGTTCTACGTGCAACAAGTCATGTAAACCCGGTCTAATCCAGGCATTCTAGGTACGTTTAAGCATTACTTAGCATAGTCATTTTTAGGTTGTTACAGTATTGGGTCATCGCATCTCGAAGAAGGGTATAGAGGTTGATCGAGACAAAGTGGAGGTGATAGAGAAGCTTCCTTCACCCATCTCTGTAAAGGGTGTGCGAAGTTTTCTTGGGCATGCTGGTTTTTATCGAAGGTTTATTAAGGATTTTTCAAAAAATGCATATCCTTTGTGCAAACTGCTCGAGAAGGAATGTAAGTTCTATTTCGATGAATCTTGTTTGAATGCATTTGAAGAGTTGAAAGAGAAGTTGGTGTCAGCGCCCATTATTATTTCACCAGATTGGAGTGAGTCATTTGAGGTGATGTGTGATGCAAGTGGGGTTGCACTTGGCGTGGTATTGGTACAGAGAAGGGATAAAATCTTTTACCCCATCTATTATCCAAGTAAAGCCCTGAATGAAGTCCGAAAGAGCTACACGATAACTGAACAGGAACTTCTTGCGGTGGTGTTTGCATTCGATAAATTTCGCTCCTATTTGCTTGGCACGAGGATCCTAGTGCACACTAACCATTCTGCTTTGAGGTATTTGATGGCGAAGAAGGATGCGAATCCAAGGTTGATCAGATGGGTATTGTTGCTGCAAGAGTTTGATTTTTAGGTGAAAGATAGAAATAGGATTGAGAATCAAGTGGCCGACCACTTGTCTAGATTGGAGGATAAAGCTACGCGTGAATTAGGAGAAAAGGCTGAAATTGATGATGCACTCCAAGATGAACATGTATTGGTTGCTTCTCAGGATCTGATCCCATGGTTCACAGACTTTGCGAACTATCTGGCAAGTGATGTGGTTCCGTCAAATTTGACCTTCCACCAAAGTAAATAGTTCATGCATGATGGGAAAAAGTTCCTTTGGGATGAGCCTTATATATATTAGAGTTTTGCCAATGGGATTATACCTGAGGTTGAGATGTTGAGTGTTCTGGAGGCATGTAATTCCTCGCATGTGGGTGGGCACCATAGTGGTATCAGAACTGCGCATAAGATCTTGCAGTGTGGGTATTATTGGCCAACCATTAACCAAGATGCTCATGATTTTGCCGAATCATTTGATCAGTGCCAACGAGATGGAGGTATTTCAAAGAGGCAAGAGTTTCCTTGAATCCCATTTTGGTGATTGAGCTATTTGATGTATGGGTCATTGAATTCATAGGCCCGTTTATGAGTTCTCATGGGATGAAGTACATACTTTTGGCGGTTGACTATGTGTCGAAATGGGTGGAAGCAATTGCGCTCCCCAATAATGAAGAGAAGAGTGTCACGCATTCCTAAAGAAGAATATTTTCTCCTGATTCGGTACACCGAGGGCCATTATTAGCGATGACGGCTCGCACTTTTGTAATAAATTATTTAAAGGGCTGCTGGAAAAATATGGTGTTCGCCACAATGTGACTACTCCTTACCACCCACAGACTAGCGGGAAAGTTGAGGTGTCCAATCGGTAGATCAAATAGATTTTGGTAAAAACTGTGAACGCCAATAGAACGGATTGGTCAAGGAGTCTAGGTGACACTCTTTTGGCCTACCTCACTTCATACAAGACTTCCATAGGTATGTCTCCATACCAACTTGTATATCGGAAGGCTTGTCACTTACCGGTCAAGCTAGAGCGCAAGGCAATGTGGGCGATGAAGAGACTGGATTAGGATTGGACCGGAGCATCAAAACTGAGGTTGTGCTTGATGAGTTTTGCCTAAAAGCATATGAAAGTTCAATCATCTACAAAGAGAAGATGAAGAAGTATCACGACCAAATAATTGAAAAGCAAGAATTTGTAGTTGGTGATTTGGTGCTTATATTCAACTCTAGGTTGCGCTTATTTCCGGGAAAACTCAAGTCGAAGTTGACTAGGTCATTCCTTATTACCAAAGTGTTCCCACATGGAGCGGTTGAGCTGGAGAACAAGGAAGGCGCTAAGTTCACAGTCAATGGACAAAGGATAAAGACCTATCTGGGGCATGCGGAGAGTATTCATGAAATGGTTGAGGCCTATAATCTTGATGAATTTTGAGTAATCAAGGGTCGTGCGTTGTGTCGGGATGTTAAATCAAGCACTTATTGGGAGGAAATCCAAGGTGTACCCTCTAGCCAACAATAGGTTTTGTTTTTCCTTGTAGAAATAGTCGTTGTTTTGTTTAGTTGTTCTAATTGTGTAATTTTTATTTGGGTGCTAGTGTTGGCAAGAGATTAGTATAGGGTCAGTGTCTAAAAAGTGTCCAGAAAAAACACAAAAAAGAATGGCCTAAGTGATGTGACATGTGCAGGAGGTAAAATCACAAATAAGTAAAAAAATAGTCTGGTGCAGAGGTCTACGGACCCCATTGTTGGGCCGTCGTTCCATCGACGGCCGTCGATGGTGTCCGTAGATCCCTGGTAAGTCTCAAATTTTTTTAAGTCTAAGAGTGATCGACGGTGCTCATCGACGAACTGTCGATCAATCCACGGCCCATCAATAGGGTTTCGTGGATCCAAGTCTGCCAGTGATCCGACCTGACCCGACTGGTTATATTAAAAGCCAACTCTTTCAAATTCCTTCCCTCTTTCCATTTTCTTTCAAATATCCTTCCTTAACCATTTCAACCCATCAATTATTCCCTATTTCACTCCCAAATTAAACTCCCCATCTCCCAAAATCATTTGTCCCATCAGTTTCCCCGAAACCCCAAACATACTCTCTCCAAAATTCTCTTATATTCCATTCTCAAGAGTTTGGTGATCGGGTTCGAAAGCGTAGGCTACTTCATCAGATTTCATATCACTAAAGGCACACGACCACAACCTCTACACTACTAGAAAGGCACTTCGATTTCCCTTGACTTTAAATTCTCGTTCATAGTTGAATATAGGAATTCGGGAGTGGGTCTTGATCTTGGGACTGAATTAAGTAATTTTCATGCTAAAGGTCACGTAGTTACTTCCCTTGGAATGATATAAAGTGGTTATGTAGTAAATTGGTCTCACTAAAATGTTGTGTGTCTTCGTCTTCCTGAATGTCCTGACTTAGGGTTCCATGTTTTCATTTAATTGGGTTTGAATGTTGTACGAAGTAGGAACCCTAGGAATGACGAACTAGTATTTAGTGGGTAAAAAGCATGTTTAAACTTGATTGTGTTAAAATGGGTCACTAAAAAGAAACTCAAACATTGAACTTGACAGAGGCCTAAAAACTGTCATAGGCCCACAAAATGAGACCCCGTCTACGGACCGTCGATCGATCGACGGGCCCTCATGGGGTCCATCGATTGCCACATCCTGAAATAATCCTAACTGTCAAACGACAGAAGTGGACTACGGTCCATCGATTGATCGACGATCCATTCTGCACATCCGTTGTTTCCATCAGAGAGTCTGTTTTCAACTCATCCATAAATAAAATTTAAGTGTCAGACGACGGAAGTGGTCTATAGACCGTCGATGGGTCTCGTCGACCTGACTCTGCAGCACAACTTTACATTTTGATTTTCATGTTTTCTTCTTTTTGTTGTTTTTGAGTGTGTCGTTATGATGCTATGATACTAACAACTACTCCACATGTACAAATGGCTCCAAATAGGGTAAGTGTCTACACCAAGAAGGGAAAATCCCAGTCGTTTACCCCAAATTATTGTTTGATCAATGAAGATACCGACACAGAGCACGACGCAGCCTATGTTCCTCCGGTTACTACAACATCGACAGCATCCGCCCAAGCCACTAGGGGAACCACCCGGAAGGTGACTCCCAACGTAGTCAATGCCTCCAAGTCTGATGAGGAGCGCACACTAATAGGTTCCCCAACCGAGATTGATTCTGGTTCAGAAATTAGCTCAACATCCGACTCCAAGTCCACCTCAGCTTCAGGGTCAGCCAAAAGCTTTAGGGTCCAAATCGGTCACTACCTCCAGTTCCAACTCTCAGGGATCCACTAGATCAGGGGCCAAGATCAACAAGCCTCGTCTGATGAGGCCACTAGTTTGGACGCTGCACCGACACTCCGAGCAGACGACGCCGCATCGGTTGTCGATAAACTAAATAGGTGGTGCGTGGAGGGGCAGTGGCATGTATATAGAGACGCTAAAATGCTAAATGAGAAGGACATGATGACCTGGCTAGTCACTGAGAAACGTCGAGTCCTCATTGGCAATTTGCACACAGTTTTGGAGGTGCACAGAGTCTTTAATCTCCACAAATGTGATTGGATGGCTCGGGATTCGGACAGTTACAGTGAGGAGATTGTCCGCGAGTTCTATGCCTCGTATGTTGCTACCCTCTGGGGGTCTATCCACAAGCGGGCCAAACCCGCAAAGCAAGACCCCCTCACTTCCACCATGGTTCGAGGAGTCCGGGTGGACATCGCTCCAGCCACCATCCGAAGATTCTTGTAAGGTCCTACCACTAGTAAAACATGGAGCCTCAACACCGTAGAATTTGATTATTGGTGGGACACAGTCCGGGGGGGTGAGTTTCAGAGGAGTTTAGAGAAGAGGGAGGCATTGAAGTTGTGGTTATCCCATTACATTGCAGCAGATGGGGAGAGGGCTGACTGGGTTAAAGATCCCTGAGGGCTAATCAAGAAGGCTACCCTCACTTTTGTGCCCAAGTTTTTCTGGTTGTTGGTCCACCACCGATTATCGCCGACAAAAGCCGACAATGTACTTACATGGGATAGGGCAGTGATGGTGGCAGCATTGGTAGCTGGACTGGATATAGATTTTTCTTGGATGATTATAGCGGAGATTCACGAAAGGGCATTCAAGACTTCCACCATTTACCCCTTTCCGTGTCTTATCTTCAAGATGTGCAGGGATGCTGTAGTGCCAATTAACACTGTGATAGACTCTGTTGACCAGCGGGAACATTGGATATAGGCCTCATCAGGGATGAGGCCAATGTAGTGGCACCCCACTGAGGGCCCCTAATCGAGGTTCCCCCACTGAACAAGAATTTGGCAGACATGGTGGAGCTAGCCCAAGGGGCTGAGCCTTACGTACTAGAGCATGTGAATCCCACTCCGTCCTCCTCCTCACATGCAGCCAGCAGGGCACCCAGCTCATCTATATCCATGCCACCAGCTGCAGCATTAGTCCCTCTAGCTTGATTCCAAAAGTAAGAGGCATAGATGGTCACCCTGTTCCATCACATTCAGTCGTGGATGCAGAAGTCCATAGCAGATGCAGAGGAACTCATAGAGAAGTGGGTGTCCAAGCACGCGGAGTGATGTACCGTGGTTTCACGGTATTTTCAATGCTTTTTCCTTAAGATTGGTGTGTGTCTAGAGCCTTTTTGTAGTAGTTTTAATATGTTTTGTCTTTGTTTTGCAGGAAAGTTATCCAAAACGAAAATGCAGAAGGCTGTGAAAAAACAGTGCAGAAGTGACCCACAAAGCCATCGACGGCCTGTTGTCCCATCGACGGACCGTAGGTAGTGACCATCGATTGAAGGTTCATGCATCTGGAAGCAACTCCGCGAATTCTGACTAAGTGTGGGGCTACGTAAGGATCGACGGTTCGTCGACTGATCGACAGACCATCCTGGCAAAACGTCGATTGGATCAGAGAATGTCCCAGTACCCGGTGTTGAAGAAAAAGCTAAGTATAGAACAACGAGAAGCATCGACGGACCGTAGGTGAATCGACAGACCGTACTGTTGGTCCATCGATTGGATCAGAGAAGATGCAAAGTGGAGGCTAAAAAGATGCTAAGTATGGACCGACGGAGGCAGTCGATGGTCCGTCTCATTGACGGACCGTCTGTAGGGTCGTTGATTGAATCCGCGGTTTTTGGACAAACTTTCCTTATTTTTTTTCCTTTTATTTTAGGACAATGTTTTTATAAATAGGGCAGAAACCCTCATTTTTGGGGTTGGATTCTTTACTATTTTTCTTACTTTTGTTCTTGAAGATTTGACTTTGCAACTTGGGAAATAATTCAAATTTCCGGATTTGGTTTTTTAAGATAATTGTGTAATTTCAAGTTGAATTTCTGGATTTTCTTCAAATTTGTCAAAGTAAGTTCATGATTTATTATTTATCAATTATGAATTGTGTTCTTCTAAGTATGGGTAACTAAATCCACAACTAGGGTTGTGGAAACCATGGGTGATTAACAAAATAAACCTAGCTAATTAACAATTCTTAAATAGGTTATTGCATGCATCGATAATTCTTTCGGTTAGAAGGCTATATCAATATGATGCTTAATGTGAAGTAAAGTTAAGGGTTAGTAACTTATACACACGTAGCCGGACCAAGGTACGGGGTGAAATTCTCTAAATGTCAGACCAAGGATTTAGAGATACATAACTTATCACTTTGCATGCAAAACACTAGGAAAGAATTGTAATAGCTAGGATTATGGCGTTATGAACCTATGGGGAACACTTACACCCTAGTTTCTCTCACAACTTGATAAACACCAAAGTTTCATTCATGCTACTTGTTTTACTTAGAAATAATTAAACATTTTTGTTTTACAAAAACCCTTCTTTTATTACCTGTTTTCGGAAAGGACTTGACTAAATAGACGTAATTGTACATTGAAGTTAAGTCTAAACTATTTTCCTCGTGGGATCGACCCCTACCTACTTGTTGGGTTCTTTACTTGATACAACCGCTTATACTTCTGTAAAGAAGTGTAATTTGAGCGTACCAAATTTTGGCGCCGCTGTCGGGGAAAGTGGCTTTTAGATTAACTTTAATAACATTACCGAATTTTAGTCAACAATTTCCTAATTTTACTTTTTCTTTTTGTTTTTGTCTATCTCAGGTCTAGCTCTAGTGTATGCCAAGTACACGGAGCCGAGGAGAACTGACGCTTCCATACGATCCTGAATTGAACCGGACAATCTGCAGAATGAATAATCAACAAAACCCTGCTAATCCTGCTGATGGGATCAATCGTCTACCTCCACCACCGGTTGATGCTTACAATCAAGTGGTGGAGGATAATCCACTTGATGGTGCTTTGAGGAGGCAACCTCCCGTCCCACGCCCTCAAGAGTTCTATAGGGGCAACATTAACATCACTGACTCTGATGGGCCTCTTGTCCTACCTCCTCTACCACAGGGTCACACATTCGTGGTAGCTTGATGCAGATGCTCACTGCCAGAGGTTTGTTTTCGGGGCTACCATCTGAGGATCCACATGCTCACATTGCTAAACTGAGGTCGGTGTGCAAGAGTTATGTAGGGAGGCCAGACTTGGACATGGATGTCATCAGATTAAGGGTGTTCCCTCTCTCACTGACGGGAGAGGCCGCAATATGGTTCACTGATTTGCCCTATAATTTGATCTATACTTGGGACCAGTTGAGGGATGTGTTCCTAGCACGTTACTACCCAGAGTCTAAAAAGCTCAACCACAAATATAGAGTGAACAACTTTGTGGCATTACCTGGGGAATCGATGAGTAGCTCTTGGGATAGATTCACCTCATTCGTAAGAAGTGTCCCAAACCACCGCATTGATGATGAATCATTGAAAGAGTACTTCTATCGGGGGCAGGATGATAATAAAAAGGTAGTGCTTGATACTATTATGGATGGTTCTTATGGTGAGTGCACATATGCAGAGATCGCGAAGAAGTTGGAGAAAATCTCTCGCAACAATAAGGCTTGGAGCACTAGGAAGTCGGACACTGGGATAAACACCTTTGCAGTGCAAGCTACACACAATCCGGCCGCAGATGAGATTCGTGAAGAGATGGCTCAAATGAGAACTGAGTTCGGGTTGGTTTTGAGACATGTCCCTGGAGGTGCGGAGAAGGTAAATGCGGTGAATTATTTGACTAAACCACCACCGCCAGTGGATGACTACTACTATGAAGAGGATTCTTATCAGTGAATGAGAAGACGGGGGGTTTCCGACCGAACGCCCAAGGCTCCAATCAGGAGAATTGGCTCCAAGGTCAAGGAAAGCAAGGTCGGAACTATAGGAATTACAACAGAGAAGGCCATTATGTTCGAGATGGAAACTACAACCATGACAACAACTTCAACCGGGGTAACTATGGTAACAGAAACGATCGAAGTGGACCCTATGTTTCGCCTCAAAATCGGGAAGTTTCTCCTAGGGATGGTGGATGTAGTATGGCGCGAGTTGAAGATATGTTGCAAAAGATGATGAGGAAGCTTGATGCTAGTGATGAGCACGCCAAGGATTTGAGAGGTGATTTGGCAAATATTGGGCAAAAGGTGGATGCACATGTAGTCTCAATCAAGCATCTTGAGTTTCAAATGGCCCAACTGTCTACTACTGTGAACCCACGTCAACCGGGTACTCTTCCTAGCAATACCGTCCAAAATCCAAAAAATGATGGACATTGTATGGCAGTCACTACTCGAGGGGGTAAGGAAACCATTGATCCACCTATGCCGTCTGGCGTAGAAGATGAGGTGAGAAAATATTATGAGGTAGTGGAAGCTAGTGGTGAGTTAGTAGACGAAGCGGTGAAAGAAGCAGAGATACCCCAAAAGGTGGTCCTTATGCCTAGACTACCACCACCATTCCCGCAAAGATTGGTGAAGAATACTGAGAATGGTAAATACCGGTGCTTTATTACTATATTGAAACAGCTTTCCATCAATGTCCTTTTGATAGAAGCTCTTGAACAAATGCTCGGTTATGCCAAGTTTATGAAGGATATGGTTACAAAGAAGAGATAGGTAAGTTTTGAGGATGATGACCGAATGCAACATTGTAGTGCTATTGCTACAAGGTCTCTTGTGCAAAAAAAAAAGATCCGGGCGCTTTCACTATTCCATGTACCATCGGTTTGTTACACTTTGCTAAAGAACTATATGATCTAGGTGCAAGAATAAATCTCATGCCTCTCTCTATTTATATCGATGCACCACCGGTTGGCCTCATCAACAACCAGTGTAGGGACCTCATGTTGGGGTGCCGGAGCAGACTCAGGACTCTGGGCCTCATCAGACGAGGCATTGCGGGCAGGCACATCTGGGAGAGTGGTTCCCAGTGAACCGTAACTGGAGTCAGTGGCCTCATTCGACCCCGTGGAGTGGGCCGACTCTGAACCTGAAGCCTCCTCGGAGCCAGATGCTCCCTCAGAACCCGAGGCAGACCCAGACGGTGTGCCAGTCAGTGTGCGCTCCTCATCAGACTGGGAGGCAGTGACTACGTCGGGCTCCACCTTCTTGGGGGTGCCCCGAGTGGCTCTAGCAGCTGGTGTAGATGTCCGGGTGCCAGTGGGCACGTATTCTGGATCCTTCTCATCATCTGACATGCCTATCAACCATCGGGATGGTGACACGGTCTTGGACCGTCCCTTGGAATAGACAATATCCAATTTGGGGGCCATAAGTACCTGAAAAAGAAGTTGTTAGTTGCATTGTAATCAACCTACACAAGAAACATAGTCGACACAAAACCTAGATATATAAGACACAGGTTATTGCATAATTTTAGAATTGGGAGACGGGCACTATCGACGGTCCGTCGATGAATCAACGGTCCGTCGATAGTGTTCATCGGTGGACACTTAGCACATTTTGAGAAGTCTATTTCCACAGAACTTTCAGTTAGAAACGACAGACATAAAGAATGGCCCGTCGATCAATCAACGAACCATAGTCCACTTTAGCCGTCTGACACTTAGAATAATTCAGAATTTGTCAGAGATCAAGGTTGCAGTTAGAAACGACGGACGTGCAGAATGGTCTATCGATTAATCGACGGACCGTAGTCCACTTCCATCATTCCAAAGTTAAGAAAAGTAAGATTGTAGCCATCGACGTACCCCAACGACGGTTCGTAGACGGGGTAAGGTTTTGTTGGTCAGAGACAGGTTTTTGGGACATGGTTTTACCCCACATTTAGACAATTGCAATCACAACACAAGTTCACCCAACATGTAATAGCAAGCATAAGACCAATTCGTCATCCCTAGGGCTTCGATTTTGCAAATTTAGAACATAGATTCTACGAGACTAGCAATGCCTAAGTCGGAGAAAAACAACAAGCATAGTGAATTTATACAAATTCCACCCCCAACCTATTCACTTTCTATCATTCTAAGGGACATAGAACCCAATTGTAACAAGTTTAACATCTAATTTTATCCCTAAGTCAAGACCCACATACAATTTATTCATTTCCACAAGCAAATGAATGAGAATTCATTGAGCAAAGGAAAGTGAAATACATGTAAGTTGTTGTGGAGTGAAGGAATGGGTGATCTTGCAACACCAACCTACGTGCCTGCCTTCAAACACCGACCGGAGAACACACAAAGGAGACGGATTAGAAACTCGGAGATTAGGGTTGTGGGGTTTCTGGGATTTTGGGAGAGTTGGATTGTTTTGGAAGACAAAGGAGTGAAGTGGGTGGGGAGTTAATGGAGAAAGAGGGGAATAAGGGGAGGGAAATGGTTTGGAGGGAATTTGAAAAGGTGTGGGAGGGTAACTGAATGGTTGTATCTTAATATAGTCGGTCGAGTCGGGTCGGGTCACTAGTTGTTGTGAACCGACGGTACCCCGTCGACGGTCCGTAAGCTAGTCGACGGTCCAAAGACTGGACAGTCGATTTTGCCCTAACTTAGACAAAATTTGAAAAACATACCTGCGATCTACGAACACCATCGACGGTCCGTCGGTTGGTCCGTAGATATGTGCACCAGACCAATTTCTGCAGAATTCTTGTGGTTTTATCCCAGCACATTGAGCACACATTAAGCCATTCTTTTTGTATTTTCTGGACACTTTTTAGACACGGACCCTACACTACTCTCTAGCCAACACACAAAAAGAAAAATATAATAACCCATGATTGAGAATAAAACTAAAAGGAAACAAGAGAATGCAACTATTCCTACAAAGAAAAGAAAATCCTATTGTTGGCTAGAGGATACACTTTGGGTTGCCTCCCAAGAAGCGCTTGATTTAACGTCGCGGAACGACGCAGGATCCTTGATTACTCAAACTTCATCAAGGTGATATTCTTCAATCACTTCATGAACACTCTCTGCATTGCCTAGGTAGCTTTTGATTCTTTTCCCATTTACCGTGAACCTTGCACCCTTCTTGTTCTCCAACTCAATCGATCCATGTGGGAACACTTTAGTGATCAAGAATGGACCAGTCCATTTGGACTTGAGTTTTCTCGAAAACAAGCGCAGTCTAGAGTTAAACAAAAGCACCAAGTCCCCAACCGCAAATTCGCGCTTCTCAATATTTTGGTCATGGTACTTCTTCATCTTCTCTTTGTAGAGGGTTGTGCGTTCATATGATTTTAGGCGAAACTCATCAAGCTCATTCAACCCATTTAGTCTCTGTTCCGCTTCTTCATTCCAATCCATCTTAAGTTTCTTCATTGCCCACATGGCCTTGTGCTCTAACTCAACTGGCAAGTGACAAGCCTTCCCATATACAAGTTGGTCATACCTATGGGGGTCTTGTATGCAGTCCGGTAGGCCCAAAGAGCATCATCAAGCCTCCTTGACCAATCTGTTCTATTAGCGTTCACTATTTTTGACAGGGTCTGCTTTATCTTTCTGTTGGACACCTCAACTTGCCCACTAGTATGTGGATGGTAAGGAGTTGCTACATTATGGCGAACCCCGTATTTCTCCAATAACCCTTTGAACAACTTGTTGCAAAAGCGAGATCCCCCATCACTAATAATGGCCCTAGGTGTGCCAAATCTGGAGAAGATGTTTTTTTCCAAGAACGCGGTGACACTCTTCCCTTCATTGTTGGCAAGTGTTAGAGCTTCCACCCATTTTGACACATAATCCACCGCCACAAAAATATATTTCATCCTATGAGAACTCACAGACGGGCCCATAAAATCAATGCCCCACACATCAAACAACTCAATCACTAGAATGGGATTCAAGGGGAGCTCTTGCCTCTTCGAAATTCCTCCATTTCTCTGACACCTATCACAAGACTTGGCGAACTCATGAGCATCTTGGTGGATGGTTGGCCAATAGTACCCACACTGCAAAATCTTATGGGCAGTCCGGGTACCACTATGATTCCCACCCACAGGCGAGGAATGGCTTGCCTCCAAAACACTTAGCATCTCAACTTTCGTCACACAACGGTGAATAAGCCCATCGGCACAACTACGGTATAAGTAAGGCTCATCCCAAAGAACTTTTTCACATCATGCATGAACTTTTTCCTCTAATGAAAGGATAAGTTCGATGGGACTATATCACTAGCCAGATAATTCACAAAATCGGCAAACCATGGAATCAAGTCATGATAAGCGGCCAATACATGCTCATCTAGGAAGGTGTCATCAATTTCAGCATTTTCACCCAACTCTCGCATAGCTTCATCCTCTAATCTGGACAAGTGATCGGCAACTTGATTTTCGGTCCCTTTTTTATCTTTTACCTCAAAATCAAACTCTTGCAATAGCAGCACCCATCTAATCAACATTGGTTTCGCATCCTTCTTTTCCATCAAATACCGCAACGCGGAGTGGTCAGTATGAACTATAACTCTCGTGCCAAGCAAATAGGAGAGAAATTTTTCGAAAGCAAATACCACCGCAAGGAGCTCTTGTTCAGTCACAGTATAGTTCTTTTGTGCTTCATTTAGGGCCTTACTAGCATAATAAATGGGGTGAAGGATTTTATCCCTTCTTTGTCCCAACACCACACCAAGAGCAACCCCACTAGCATCACACATCACCTCAAATGGCTTACTCCAATCCGGGGAAATAATTATGGGCGCAGACACCAACTTCTCCTTCAACTCTCCAAATGCCTTCAGACAGGATTCATCAAAATAAAATTTATATTCCTTCTCGAGTAACTTGCACAGAGGATGTGAAATTTTTGAGAAGTCCTTAATAAACCTCCTGTAGAAGCCTGCACGTCCGAGAAAACTTCTCACACCTTTGACAGAGATGGGTGGAGGAAGTCTCTCTATAAACTCAACTTTTGCTCGATCAACCTCTATCCCCTTCTCCGAGATGCGATAGCCCAATATTGTACCCTCTTTCACCATAAAGTGACATTTTTCCCAGTTTAGCACAAGATTACAATCTTCACATCTTTTGAGAACTTCGGCCAGGTGACTCAAACAGCGATCTAAAGAGTCTCCAACAACTGAAAAGTCATCCATAGACACCTCAATAGTGTCCTCCACCATATCGGATAATATCGACATAATACATCTCTGAAAAGTAGTTGGTGCATTACACAACCCAAAAGGCATCCTCTTGAATGCGAAAGTCCCATAAGGGCAAGTAAAGGTGGTTTTCTCTTGATGCTCCGGTGCTATAGAGATTTGATTGTAACCCGAATAACCATCAAGAAAATAGTACCAACATTTTCCTGCGAGTCTATCTAACATCTGATCCATGAAAGGCATAGGGAAATGGTCCTTCTGAGTCCATGTATTCAACTTTCGGTAATCCATACACACTTTCCATCCGGTCACCGGCCTCATTGGAACAAGATCATTCTTCTCATTAGGAACCACTGTAATTTTCCCCTTTTTGGGCACACACTGAACAGGGCATACCCAACTACTATCTGCGATGGGATATATGACTCCGGCATCCAACACTTGATAATCCCCTTCTTAACTACCTCTTGCATAGGTGGATTTAAATGTCTTTGGTTCTCAATACTTGGCTTATGATCGGGCATGAGTTGGATTTTATGTGAACAAATACCGGGTGGTATCCCAATAATGTCCGCAATTGTTCAACCAATGGCTCGTTTGAACCTCTTTAACACTTCTACCAGACACTCTACTTATTCCACATTCAAATCCGATGCAATGATTACTGGCAAAGTGTCATCTCTTCCCAAGAATATATACCTCAGATGAGGTGGTAGAGCCTTAAGCTCTAATTTTTGGGCCTCCTCAATAGATGGTTTCGCGGGTGGAGACTCGCGATGCTTCATATCTAACTCAAATTTCTTTGGTTTGAACCGAAATTCACCTCGATCAAGTGTCGCAACCAATGACTCATACTCTTCAATACAATCACTCTCAAATTTCATGATCACTGCTGCTAGTGCCTCAACACCAAGGCCCTCTTTGATTTGTACCTCAGACGTACTCTAAACCCTATAGGATATAGCAGATACTGTTTGGAGCTCACCGCTCTACTTCGTGGACCTACAAATATTGAAAGTTCCTTCTTCATTGTTTAACCAAAACTTCATCTGCCTTTTTTCCATGTCAACCAAGGCGCGACCAGTAGCAAGGAATGGCCTCCCAAGAATAATAGACACCTTAAAGTCCACCTCACAGTCAAGAATCACAAAATCGGCCGGAAATATAAACGACTCCACCTTCACTAACACATCATGGAGTATCCCAATAGTTTAGATCGGTCATCAGTAACCGCATCGCTGTGGGCTTTGGGGCAATTTCTTGAGTACCAGGTTTATAGGGATGCCAACTTGTTGAACGACAAGGGGGTGATGACTTGGATGCTGGCAGAGAGCCTACACACAGTCCCTGATGTGTATGACTTGTTTACCCGCCACCAACTCGAGTGGACGGTGATACGCTCAAATTACACTCCCCTAAAGAAGTATAAGCAGTCGTATCAAGTAAAGAACCCAAATGTTAGGTTGGGGTCGATCCCACGAAGAAAATGGTTTAGACTTAACTTTAATCTACGATTACTTCTATTTAGTCAAGTCCTTTCCGAAAACAAACAATTAAAGGGGGGATTTTGCATAACAAAAGTAATTAATTAAGTCTAAGTAAACAAGTAGCAAGTTCAAATATTTGATATTTATCAAGTGATGAGAGAAACTAAGGTGTAAATGTTCCCAATAGGTTCATAATGCAGTAACCCTAGCTATAACAACTTTTTCTAGTATCTTGCATGCAAAGTGGTAAGTTATGTATCCCTAATTCCTTGGTCCGGCAACTAGGGAATTTCACTCCGCACCTTGGTCCGGCTACGTGTGTATACTTTACTACACCTTACCTTTTACCTCATATTAAGCATCATATTCAATGTATGGCTAAGTTACTTCTTCGCACTAATTGAAACTAGCCTATTAGATAGTGTATACTAAATCTACGTTGATAATTATTTTCTTATTATCTTCCTCCTTGGTCCGGAAAGTAGCAACAAGGCGAGTTCTAACGTTGGCCACCGTTAAAAAGACTTCTAAACGAAAGAATTATCAATACATGCAAGAAACTATTCTAGAATTGTTATTTAGCTAGTTTTACTTTGTTAATTACCCTTGGTTCCCACAACCCTAGTTGTGGATTTAGTTACCCATGTTAAGTATTACACAATTCATGATTAATAAACAAGAAATCATATACTTACTTTAACAAGTTAAAGAAAACCCAGAAAATATCACTTGAATTAATGAAAAATATTGTAAGAAACAATTCCGGAAAGTATATGTATTTTTCAAAAACCCAAGTTTTTCTTCTAATAACACAAGTCTCAAATACAATAAAGAGTCTAACCCCAAAAACGAGGTTTTTAGTCCTATTTATAATAATAAAGACCTAAAAATAAAAGGAGTTCTATTTAAGGAAAAATCTGTCCAAAACGTGTCTGCCATCGACGACCCTACTGACGGTTCATCGATGGAACGACGGACCGTCGACAACTTCCATCGGTCCAGGAACCTGTGGGGAACACTTAAGCCCTAGTTACTTTTATTAATTGATTAAACTCCGAACGTTGAATCTGTTAGTTGTTCATTTTTATTTAGTTAATCATTTTCATTAATTTAGAAATAAAAACCCCCTTTTTGTCTTTTGTTTTCTCGAAAATAGTTGGCTAAATAATAGTAATAATAGAATAAAGTTAAGTCTGAAATATTTTCCTTGTGGGATCGATCCCAACCTCATCAGTTGGGTTTTTTACTTGATACGACCGCTTTACTTCTTATTTGAGAAGTAAGTTTGAGCGTATCAAATTTTGGCGCCGCTGCCGGGGAAAGTAGCTTTTAGATTAACTTAAACTTATTACTAAAGTTTAGTCAATATTTTCCTGATTTTACTTTTTCTGTTGTTTTTTACTTTTGCAGAACTAACTTCCTTGTATGCCAAATACACGGAGAGGAAGAGAACCCTTGTTTCCCTACGATCACGAGTTAGAGCGTACACTACGCAATATGAATCGAAACTTGGGTATAAATGATGATGATCCAAACCAGAACATCCCAGCTCCAGTTGATGCTCATGGTCTATTATTACCTGATAATCCTGGTCAAGATGCACAAAGGGGACAAAATCCCGCTCCACGTCCTCAAGAATACTACAGAGGTTATGATAATATCGCAGATTCTGATGGGCCACTTGTCTTGCCCCCTCTACCAGAAGGTCACACCTTTGTAGTCACTAGTAGTCTAATGCAAATGCTCACTGCTAGAGGTTTGTTTTCAGGACTACCGTCTGAGGACCCACATGCCCATATAGCTAAGGTGAGGGCAGTGTGTAAAAGTTGTGTAGGGAGGCCTGATTTGAATTTGGATGTAATAGGGCTAAGAGTATTTTCTCTCTCACTGACGGGAGAGGATGCTATTTGGTTCCCTGAGCTCCCTTATAATTCAATTTTCACTTGGAACCAACTAAGGGACGTTTTCTTAGCACGTTACTACCCGGTCTCCAAGAAACTAAATCACAAATACAGAGTGAACAACTTTGTGGCACTACCAGGAGAGTCAGTTAGCAGTTCTTGGGATAGGTTCACTTCATTTTTGAGAAGTGTCCCCAATCACCGCATAGATGATGAGTCACTGAAAGAATACTTCTATCGGGGACAGGATGATAATAATAAAGCGGTATTGGATACTATAGCAGGTGGTTCTTATGGGGAGTGTCCTTATGCTGAAATTGCCAAAAAATTAGAGAAAATCTCCCGGAATAATAAAGCATGGAGTACTAGGAAGTCAGATACTGGGAGAAATACCTTTGTAGTGCAATCCACACACAACCCAGCCACAGATGAGATTCGTGAAGAGATGGCACAGATGAGAACTGAGCTTGGGTTGGTGTTAAATCATGTCACTGGGGGTGCAGAAAAGATAAACGCAGTGAACTACTTGTCTAAACCACCACCACCAACTGATGAATATTATTATGAGGAAGATTCCTATGCAGTAAATGATCAGACGGGGGGTTTCCGACCGAATGCCCAAGGCTCCAATCAGGAGAATTGGCGCCAAGGTCAAGGGAACCAAGGTCGGAACTATGGTAACTATAACCGTGAGGGTAATTATGTCCGTGATGGAAATTACAACCGCGACAACAACTTCAACAGGGGTAACTATGGTAACAGAAATGATAGGACTGGGCCCTATGTTCCTCCTCAAAATCGTGAAGTTGCTCTTAGGGATGGTGGAGGTAGTATGGCGCGAGTTGAGGATATGTTGCACAAGATGATGAGGAGGTTCGATGCTAGTGATGAGCACACGAAAGAGTTAAGGAGTGATGTAGCGGGTATTGGATAGAAAGTCGATACACATGCCATATCGATTAAGCAGCTTAAATTGCAAATGGCCCAATTATCTGCGACTGTGAACACACCGCAACTGGGCACTCTCCCTAGCAACACTGTCCAAAATCCGAAAAATGATGGACACTGTATGGCAATTACTACTCGGGGTGGTAAACAAACCATTGACCCACCTATGCCGTCTATTGTGGAAAAGGTGATGAGATATAATGATAAAGTGGTAGAGGTTAGTGATGAAGTAGAAGATAACACTAAAAAAGATGTTGAAGTGCCTAAAAAGGTAACTCCCATGCCTAGACCACCACCCCCCTTTCCTCAAAGATTAGTGAAAAAGACCGAGGATGGTAAATATCTGCGTTTTATAACAATGTTAAAGCAGCTTTCTATCAATGTCCCTTTGGTAGAAGCTCTTGAACAAATGTCCGGTTATGCCAAGTTTATGAAAGATCTGGTTACAAAGAAAAGATCGGTCACTTTTGAGGATGATGATAGAATGCAGCATTGTAGTGCTATTGCTACAAGATCTTTAGTGCAAAAGAAAGAAGATCCGGGTGCGTTCACTATTCCTTGTACAATCGGGTTATTACATTTTGCGAAAGCATTATGTGATCTGGGGGCAAGCATAAATCTCATGCCCCTCTCGATTTACAAGAAGTTGGGTTTGGGTGATCCAAAGCGAGTTGGGTTTGGGTGATCCAAAGCCCACTGCGATGCGGCTACTGATGGCCGATCGAACAGTAAAAAGGCCTATAGGGATACTCCATGATGTGCTAGTAAAAGTGGAGTCGTTCATATTTCCGACAAATTTTGTTATTCTTGATTGTGAAGTCGATTTTGAGGTGCCTATTATTCTTGGGAGGTCATTCCTTGCTACGGGTAGAGCCTTAGTTGATATGGAAAAGGGGCAAATGAAATTTCGGTTGAACAATGAAGAAGTGACTTTCAACATTTGTAGGTCCATGCGGCAGAGTGGTGAGCTCCAATCGGTATCTGCTATGTCCTACAAAGTTGGTAAGTCAACCGAGACACAAATAGAAGAACGTCTAGGTGTAGAAGCACTGGCGGCAGTGATAATGAATTTTGATAATGATTGCATTGAAGAATATGGGTCATTAGTCGCTGCTCTTGATCGTGGTAATGTTCGGTTTAAACCGAAGAAATATGAGCTAGACATGAAGAATCGCGAGTCTCCACCCGCTAAACCATCTATAGAGGAGGCTCCAAAGTTAGAACTAAAAGCTCTCCCACCTCATCTTAGGTATGAATTCTTAGGAAACGGTGACACATTGCCGGTAATCATTGCATCAGACCTGAATGAACAACAAGTTGAGAGTTTGATGAAAGTGCTAAAAAGGGTCAAAAGAGCTATTGGGTGGACTATTGCGGACATTATTGGGATCCCTCCTGGTGTTTGTTCTCATAAAATCCAACTCATGCCCGATCATAAGCCAAGTATTGAGCACCAGAGACGCTTAAATCCACCTATGCAAGAGGTCGTGAAGAAGGAAATCATAAAATGGTTGGATGCTGGAGTAATATATCCGATCGCCGATAGTAGTTGGGTATGCCTTGTTCAGTGTGTACCTAAGAAAGGGGGAATGACTATGGTCCCCAATGAAAAAAATGAACTTGTTCCAATGAGACCGGTGACTGGATGGAGGGTGTGTATGGATTACCGGAAATTAAATGCATGTACCGAAAAGGACCATTTTTCTATGCCCTTCATGGATCAGATGTTGGATAGACTCGCTGGAAAAGGGTGGTACTGTTTTCTTGATGGTTATTCGGGGTATAATCAGATTTCTATTGCACCAGAAGATCAAGAGAAAACCACTTTTACTTGTCCATATGGGACCTTTGCGTTCAAGAGAATGCCGTTTGGGTTGTGCAATGCACCGCCACATTTCAGAGATGTTGCGAGGAGACCTCGCATTGGCTGAACGAGGAGGCCCGTACGTTGAGGGCTGTAGAGTTAGCGTCGTCGGGGGCGTCTCTAGCTCCAGAATTGTAGATACTGTGGGAGGCACTACGGATGGTGCTTTTGATGCTGAGGACACTATGAGGGTGTCCAGACTACGCAGGGAGT